>CM049585.1:661954-819454 GCA_027123335.1 Amphiprion clarkii | reverse complement strand
ACCCTTCTTGCTGCCAGAAATCATGAGTGCTGGACTCCATGCCAGGTTCTTAGTGTTATTCCACCTCTACTTCAGCCAGGTGTGTCCACATAAAGGAAATACTGAGATGTAATGTCAGATAACACGATAAAAAAACTAGAGTGCATCCCACTTAATCATGACTTACACTACCTGCTGCAGAAGCAGAATAGATCATCACACTATAAAAAATGTTGGTGCATTTTACGGTGAAAAACTGTCAAACCAGGAGGGTAAAAATCTGTAAACTCTAAAACAGTTTGATGCCGTTTATATAACACTGAATCACCGTAAATAGGCAGGAGAAAAATATGTTTTTTAGATTTTTTTTCTCTTGAAAAAATACATTTACCAACTCCTGCTCAGTTTTTAATGGAAAAATGGCATAATATGTAGAACAATACTGTAATTTTTGCATTTAATTCTCAAAAAGAATCCAGTTTTTCCCAGTTAAATATACATATTGTTGTGTTGATAATGGAAAAATGCTGCAATATTTATAACTTTTTTACATTAAAATATGGAATGAAGTACATTTTTTAACCATAAAATCAACAATTTTCACACATTTCTTTACCGTAAATGTAGAAAATGTTTTACTATAATTATACAGCAGCGTTCTGGCGGCCACAGCTGCTGGAACAATTTTTTTTTTTTTACAGTGTAGCATGTGGTTTCTCTATATATGTTTTCTAGAATCACAAGAAGAAGAAAGTGATTGTTTTCATTGGTCTCGCTGATGGACAAACACAAGAAACTGTCTCTACAGTTAGCATTTTATCAGCTTTCATTCGTATTCAACAATAATCTGCTGCTGTTAAATGGAGATGCACCAATCCTTCATCCTCCCATCCTGCAAACATCTGCAGCCAACATCTGCAGTATATCCTCACCCATGGCTGTGGTTTACTTTATTACAGTAGATCATTTAATGCGTCGTCACATGTGATGATAATGTTCCATATACATATTTCTGATTTAACATCTTTTCTGTTTGGTTTTCTTAAAACACACTCCTGCCTCCAGATAATACTGCTCATTTTTCATGATTTGAATCGTAATTTTATAAACTTGGAGATGTTTTTTAATCATAAAAATGTAGCTGGATGATTAATAACACGGGTCTCTGTGGTTTCACAAGCACAGAACTCTTTTTTAATTTTTTTTACTGCTTTATATAAACTTTGATGCAGTTGGCTAGTTTCTAGTGTACTGTAGTGACTGCTGATGTCACCTGAACACATTTCAAAGCCAGTGTTGTTTGTCAGTAAAAGTAAAATCCAAATCGTATGGAGATATAAATGGCATTAGACAATCTTCTGACGACATTTTAAACCTAACAGCTGCAAACCCTGATGTAGCGCCTCTATGCAACATCCTAAAGACGCCGGGTTGCCAGGTTTGAACGACTGTACCTAAAGGGAAGCAAAACCCAAACTCCTGTGTTCACCCATCAAACTGAATCAGAATGAAATCCTTTTAACCCTCTGTTTATGTAGAACTTAAACAAACAAGTTCAGTAGCATAAATAATTCAACTTTACAGTCAGCGTTGTGTCAGTTTTTCTTCTATTGCATTTCTAATAAGCAAATAAACAGCTCCCCTGTCCTTTATTTTAATATTTTTCATTCGTTGAGTCTGTTTTGTTTTTCCTTCTTGTCTCTCTGCCCTCCTCCTGCATCTGGTGTTAACAGCCGAGCAGTCTGTGGTCAAACGGTGTCCACTCGCTAATAGAATCACTCTCAAAACAGCCTCATTGATTTTAATCACTTTCCGTGCATGTGCGTGTCACATAAACACATGTATGCACACGCATGTTCGCTTTCCGTCCACACACATCTCCGTTTGTGTGTCTGGCCGCCCCTCCTCCTCCTCCTTCCATCCCTTTTGCTCTGTAGCAGCTCTAATTGCGATCAATTAGGAAACTTCAGAAGGCTGAAATAGGAGCTGTGACAAGGGGCATCCGCTGAGCTGGCAGGGGGAGAAGGAGAGGAGGGAGAGGGAATGCTGTGACACAGGAGATGAGCTAATGGTAATACCGTGATTGATGTGGCCGCAGCAGCTGGAAGTCACATCATTTTTCATGCCAGGTATCGATTCCTGACAGGCTCTTGTTAGCTTCGGGGTGCAGTGGATCGGGCACGGCGCTAACAGCACCATGGTGGGCGTCGTGTTGCCCGTCTGAAACGAGTGTGCAGGCGCCCTTATTCTGAAAGGATCATGCCTTTTTTGTGTTCAGGATTATCTGTGGTTTAACCCTCGTGTCGTCCTGCAGGTCAAAATGACCCGTTTTAAAGTTTGAAAATGTGTGTGGAAAAAATATTTTTTCACGGTGAAACTTCTGATTTCCACATTTTCAACATTTTTGGGAAATTTTTGAACATTTTTTGATGGAAATAAAGAAATGTTAAAAATGTTTCTTTAAGAACTGTGAAATTTGCTGGATTCTGGTTGATTTTTTGTGAAGTTTTACTGATATATATGGAATCACTTTAGATACTTTTAGAATTTTTTTGGGAAAATTTTTACTCATTTTTTAAAAAATATTTACAAGAATTTTCTTGCCAAATTTGGGGGATTTTTTAAATAAAACCTTTAAGGGAAACTTAAGGAATTATTGTAATCTTCTTCCTGAAGGTTTTGCAAATTTTCAGAAATTTGGGGAATTTTTTGCTAAATTTGTGGATTTTTTTCAGACAAGGAAACGATATTTATTGGTGCCTGTAAATGAGGACAACAGGAGGGTTAATTTCCATTCCGAGCCCGCCCTGCAGCAGCTACAAACGGGTTTTGGAAAGCAGCCGTAGTGTAACGTGAGCACAGAAGTACTTCTTTGCACTAAAACATAGGAAACATTTTGAGTTGTGGTTATTTATCGGTTATTATGCTGTGATTTTAAAAATCACAAAAAAATCTGTATAAAATCTGCTTCATATGCAGGATTTAAATAGAAATAGTGATGCACAGTTGTCAATAAGAGATTGGTGCGCTCTAGCAGTTAATTTTTGGTGTCCAGTGTGACAAACCGAAACAGAAAAAGAAGCAAAGAGGACTGAAAGACATTTGAAATGATATGAACTCGTGGCAGGTGCTTCACATAAAGATGCTTAATCGGATTGGCACCACACTGTTCTGATGTCGTGCAGATATGGGAAAAGTCAAGTGTCTGTCGGCAACTTAAACCCTGCAGAAGTGGAGATAACGGGGGATAAAAGCAGCTGATCAAACACCCGAGTCCCAACTTCACCTCTTTTTTTTCTTCATTCTGTTCACAGATGTTTTACAAAGTGTTCCCCTAAACACGAATCCGCGAGGCAGCTTCGCTTGAACAGTCTGTTAAGGAGAAAACAAGGAATTTCCAGTTAGACTCAAGTATCCCCCTCCCTCAAGCTGAAGCTTATAAATAGAATTATTATCCAGAAATTCTTCTTTCTCAGAGCTGCTGGTTGCCTTCAGCTGAAGAAGGTTTCAACCACAAGTCCAACATTCACGTTATTTCACACGGCAGATAACAAAAAAATAAAATATAAAAGAAAGCTTATTGTAAATAAACGGAATAGTAATTTTCCTCTCGGAGATGAAGCTGCAGCATCGGTTTGTTGAGTGTTGCTGTTCTTCGTACGTTCTCTACTAGCTGAGAGCCTCTGGTCTCGTTTAGCCGGCTTCGCCTCGGGGCGTGCAGACCCTTTTATCTTGTCACCCTAATGCATGTGTGTGTGCACGTACAAGAGTGTGTGTGTGAGAGAGACAGAAAGAGAAAGAACTAGAGAGAGAGATAGGAGGATCAATACGGAGCCGTCAGGAGGTCTGCTGCTCCCAGAGAGAGACGGAACAGGACACCCAGCAGAGAGACGAGCCCAGAGACAAAGAGAATAAGGAAGAAGGAGAGATGGATGGAGAGCAGAGAAGTTGGAGAATACAGAGTAGATAAAGCCACTGATAAATGAACAGAAAGGGAAGGCATGGGGAAGAAGTAATGCAGATGGAAAACTGGAGAACATGAAAGGAGAGGTGAAGGAAAGGACAAGTGCAGGACTGGGAGCTGTGGCGCTACAGGTGAAGATGGAACAAAAGAATAAGATGCTTTGTGGGATCCTTAAGAAGATGCTGCTAGTTTAGATATGCTAAAATGCAGCCTTAAAATGACCAATAATGCCAGTAAATCAAGTGTGACCTTTACAGAAGCACAGGAGTGGATGTTTGGTGCAAATATCTGACTCCAGGGAGAGAAATCCACAAGTTTATTCACAAATGCGCTGTCATTTATCACGGCACAAACAGCAGTAAACAGCATCTTTAAGTAGAAAAACAAGCCAACAAAAGACCAGAGCCTGATTCCTGCAGGTTGGATTTATATATATATAAAATAATAAGAATACCTGCTTCCAAAAACGCAAGAGTTTATTGCTAATAGTTTGATAAATACAATCCACAGGCATGATTGCTGTTGGTTAATCCATGAAATCAATACCTGACAACGTATTTTACTGATGAAAATCTAATATCAGTAAACAGTTTGTTTTTTACAGTTTGACAGACATTTGATGAAAACCTGAACTTTTATGACCTATATTTGTCCCCTCAGTCTTTATTTTAGACCTGAAAGAGTGATTCTAGCAAGCGGGGACCGATCCCACAACGCTGACTGTTTAAACGTTTTTTATTATAACGTTCCTAAAGGGTTCAAAATGAACTAATACCCAACATCTCTGCTTCAGAGGATGTTCTCAGATCGTCTTACAGAAGACCATGAACAAGAACACCCTCAAATAAACGTGCAGGAAATGTTTTCTAAACGTTATCGAGCCATCAGTGGGTTTTTTTTCTTCATATACATAAAATGTTCCTGTATTTTAACGTATTCAAAAAGATGGAACGTTCTACCTGCAATGACCTGAGTATCTTTTGGGAATGTTGTTGAAATAACAGAACATTCCCACAATGTTACATAATAACAGCAGGAGAACGTTCTGAATGTATCATTGAGGTTTATGAACATTTGGTTTTCCCGTCTTTCAGAAGAACATTCCGGGAACTAAAAAATAATTTTAAAAACTCTGAGATCATTGCAGAAAATTCAGAACATTTTACGAACAAATAAATTCTAGTTAAGAAATTACAGCACCTGGTCTAATCGGTCTAATCTCTGGATCCTGCTGAAGTGTCTTTGAGCCAAACAGTGGATCTCTATGTGATGATCTCTGAGGATTAGAGCGGAAACCTCTAGAAACGCGAACGTGAAGAGAGAAATCATCCAGTAAAGGAAAGATCACACGTTTGATCTCCACACCGGACAAGCTTTCCATTAAAATGTCAGACAGCATCATGGCTGTGAATTATCTGTAAATGGCACCGGTTCCTGCTAATGGTGGGTGGATGGTGTGACTCTGGTGGGATTCAAACCTTCAACTCCGTCATGGAAGAGCTCCAACAACAACAAAAACACAAGTGTATTTCTAACATGGGTTTTGATGCATAATTGAGCCAACATAAACATGAAATGAGGCAGAGAAACTGTACCCCAGCAGAGCTAAAAGCTTCGACTTGACACCCGTAATGAATATTTAAACCCTGATGACCTTAGCCTGCATATGTCTCTAAATGATTTATTGTTCTGCCTCCCTCGTGTCTATTTTTATACCTTTTGTCTTTCATTTAAAAAAAAATCCTGCTTCACCTCGTTTTATCTTCTCTTTCTTCTTCTGACACATTTTTTTTTCAATCACGGCTTCCTGGAGTTTTAAAATCAGACAGATAGCGGTGAGCCTGGCAGCTGCAGAAGAAACTGCAGAAAGTAAAGTTAAAAGAAAGACGGGGAGAAAGAATCATCTTATCTGTGAATTATCTGTGAATATCATCAACTGTAATTATCTCTCCGCAGTGTATTTCATCCCATGGTGATTGAGTTTCTTAATGGGCTCTGGGAATAGTATTATTTAATGTAGAGGAATAAAATGGGGAATAATACCCCATTATTATTGAATGTATTCGAGATGAAGGATTTCAATTGTGAGTTTCGTTATACTTGGGCCAATAATGACCCAGGTTCCTTAATGAAAGAAATGACTCTGAGGCATAACACAGTTTTTCACAGTGAAGCGAAGGGATGTAATGAAAGTTCTCTTCCTGGCTAATGCCTTATCTGCTTTTATGGCTAGATGGGGAAAATGAGCATTCCTAAATACAGAATCTCACTCAAGGATTTATAGATGCTAATCAGTGGTTCAGAGCCGTGAGGGAGATTAAAATCAGAGATAGATTGGAAAAATATCTCATTATTTTCAATATTGTAGCTACGGTTGTTACATTGTACTGCGCTGGTTGTCTTTGTTTAACTTAATGCAGATCGTGGCAATGTATGAATGGAGATCCTAACCTTAAAAATTAAAGTTTTTGAAATGCATCTAATATATACAGATCTATTTTAGGAGGAAAAAGCTCCATAAAGAGTCTTTGTTGAAGGTGGTGGACCACATGGTGCAAACAGAGCAGCGTCGGTGCACCTTCATTCTAGATTATCTGGAACTTTACTCTCACATTTTGGTGTTTTGAGGTTGGTGTTGAACATTTCAGTCCAAACTCTCTAACCAGTCTTCAGTTAGGTTGGGATCTGGTGTAGAAACCCACATCTTAAATGGTTTAAACATCCTTAGAATATACAGACAACTTAAAGAGTGTGATGTTGGCATCTTTGTGCCATCATAGCGGTTCTGCTCTAGTCTTTCATTCTGTGTTTTGATATTGGTGTCCAACATTTCAGTGTCCAGTTAGGTTGGGATCTGGTGACCGTGGAGGTTCATCACATCATTTTTCAGACCCCTCAGTGGCCCCTGGTGCATTATGGATGAGCGTATTGGGATCCTGGCAGAGGCCGCTTCCATCAGGATAGACGTGTTTCATCAGAAGATAAATGTGAATTGATGATAGTGGTGGAGCTAGCTAATACGTCCGTCCAATCAGTATCCAGTTAGGTTGGGATCTGGCGACCATGAAGGCACGTTACGTCATTCTCAAACCCCTCAGTGACTACTGGAGGAGACAACTTCCCCAGGATGGACAAGTGTCATCAGAAGATAAATGCGGTCTTTCAGAACAATGTTGTATTGATTTCCTGAGCTAAAGCATGCTAGCTAAATGTCCCACAGTAAAACAGAGCCCCTGACAGTTCAGGATTTTTGTTTTAGCTCTAGTAGTATTTTGCAGTAGCATGAAAATGATTGCATTTTTGATGGACGATTTTTGGAGTTTCGCTTCATGACATGGTTATTTAACCTTTAACCTTAACCCAAAACTGACAGAATGTCTGGTTGCATCTGAAGCTTTTTGAGCAGATAGTTTTTGATTTGGATCTAATTTGGATGTTTTTAAGTCAAAGTGAGGTATCAAATAAACAAACAAAAACAAGAGCAACAGAGAAAAAAACCAGCCTGAATTGTAAATCTGTGCATTTTCACAAACCGTCCCCGGACGCCGACCTGCTGGCAGCATAAACGATTCCATCCCTTCAGCAGTCTGGGTTATCTAATATTAGACGTATTCGGTGATGAAGACCAACAGCCTCGTCTAGAACGGAATATGTCTTTGCAACCTGCATCTCTCCATCTATCTCAAGGTTAGGGCTCACAGGGGAGGAGAGGCTTCAGGTTACACTAATGCATCATGGCTGCTGGAGGACACACACACACACACACACACACACTCGCCTCGTCACACACCGTCTCACCCCATCTCTCACCCCATCTCTCGCCAGCCGATACCCTTGTACACTTCTAAAGCCGTGGCCTCGTGTTTTCCTGCCCTTCCAACCTGCGAGCAGTCTGCTGTCTGTCTCCCAAAATAAACCCAAAGCGTCACAGAAGGCCCGACGGTTCATTTCAATTTGAGCTCCGTTTAACGAGATATCCGCCGTTAAATTGATTGGTAGCAGGAAAGAAGATTGTGTGACTTTGCAAACGTAGCATGCTGTTATTCTGAGCCTCCGACTTTGCTTTTGAACCTTTTTAATTTTATTTACTCACAAAAAGGAACATTTTGGCAAAACCAGAGTTGGTTTCACTGATTTGGCACCATCTGCAGTAAAGGTGGCATCAACAAGAGCATTTTCATCCCAGAAAAGATGAAAGGAATAAAACATGTTGCCCTTCATCTACAGTTTGGGATTTCTGCTTGCATCATGGTGACTCTGCTGTAGTTTTTATTTAGTAATAGAAAATAAACAGGAAAATTCCAGCAGCGCTGCTTTTCTAAAAAATACACATTTCTCCTGATGATTTATGGTGATTCAGTGTTAAATAAACTGCATCAGATTTTTACTGTCATGGTTTGACAATTTTTCACCGTAAAATGTACAAACATTTTTTACAGTGTACTTCTATATTATTGCATTTCTTATGTTGGGTTATTTTGCTTTTTTTTCAGAGCAATATTTGGCATCATGACTAAATGTTGTGTTCCATTGGAGACACTGATCTGGAAGTTGTAATGTGGAAATGATAAACTGAGGCTTATTATTGCTGAAATTGAATTTATTTTTCTTCAGAAATTTCAGGTTGTTAATCATGTTTTGTTCATTGAATGTGAACATTTGAAAAACATACTTTTTTGCACAAAAAACAAAGGAAAAATGTGGAGTTTTATGAGTTATTATGCAGTAATTTTTAGTGGTCTGGTCCACTTCAGATCAAACTGGGCTGAATGTGGAACCTGGACTAAATGAGTTTGACTCTCCTGGACTAGCAGATGATGAGAGGATCTGATGTGTCACTGAGTCCAGCCTAAACTCCGCCTGCTGATGCTGCACTCCTCCCGGTAACGATGCGTCCGCCATGCTCTATTTTCCCTCCCGGTGTTTGTCACAGTGTGCAGAGATTGCAGTTACTCATTAGGTCATCTAAATAAGCACGAGTGTGCACTTCTAACCGTGCTCATACGCCCACTCCAAGCAAAGCAGGAGCCCTCGCTGCATCCATCATCCATCTATTTACCGTCTGTCCAGTCGTTCGTTCAACTACTCACTTATCGATCTCTACATTGTGGGAGGTGTAAATAAGTAAAATAAAGAAGTTCCCCTGGACTCCAGCAGACTGTAGAGGGGATTTTACACTATGTCATGTGGCAAATTTTAACCAAACTGTTGATTGTTTTACTTGCTTTTTGGAGATGAAAGACCAAAAATTGTCAAACCCTGATGGGAAATATCTGTGAACTCTAACACAGTTTGATGCAGTTTATTTAACACTGAGTCACCGTTAACAGATTTTCAAAGAAAAGTGTGGTTTTTAGATTTTTTTCTCTTGAAAAAATACATTTCCCAATTCCTGCTCAGTTTTTAATGGAAAAATGCCGTAAGGTGTAACAATACTGTATTTTTTTTTAAAAATTTAATTCTCAAAAAGAAGTTTTTCACAGTAAAATGTACATATTGTTGTGCTGCAATATATATAACAAGTAACGTGGCAATTTCTGTTTATTGCACGCAAAAAACACAGTTTACCGCGCTTGGTGTTAATGTTGTGTTTTTTCTTAGGGTGGGATCTTTTTGTTGTTTAAGAGCAACTTTTTTCCCCAATGTAGTCCATATTCCACACAAACACTAAGCAGATAAAAACATGTGGACGTTCACAGTGACAGAGATAAAAGAGATTAGATCCACTTCTATGAGGAAACTACAGAATGAAACCTCCACTGGGAGACCCACCACTGACCTCTTATATGAAGAAAAGACCCGAGTGCAGAAGGAACGACATTCCCTCCCTCCGAACACACACACACACACACACATGTAGTCGTTCACACACACACACACACTCACTCTCTCTCCCGAGTGCAGTGAGAAGGTCTTATTGTGAGCCAGAGGAAATGCAGACCCAGCAGAGGACAGGCCATCCATTGATCTGAGTATAGACTCCTCTCTGCTGCTATCCCACACTGTTTCTATCTCAGCTCTTTGTGTTATCTGCACTCCACTCTCCTACATATAGTTTTTGTCTCCCTGTGATCTACCACCCCCTCCTTCTCTATATTATCGCTTTCGCTCTCTCTAGGCCATTTCTGCTGCTGCTGCTGCTGCTGCTCTCCATCTCCCTCCCCGGTGCTTCTATCTGGAAACCAGGCCTTTCTCCTGCTCTCGTGTCTGCATTTCTGCTACCACATCTGCCAAAAAAACATCCATCTTTCCTCTTTCTCTTTGCCGTTCCCTTCAGCTTCCTGTCCTTCTCTCAAATGACTAATTTTTCCTCTTCCTATCCTCTCCGTCTCCCACTAGTCGAGGTATTTTTGGAGCTAGAATTTAGTCAAAAACAAGAAAAAAAGCGGAAGATTGAAGCAACGGGAAACAAAAACAGAAGTCACAGATGTGGTAGGAGGAATCGGGACAGAGAAGGAGGTAGAAATGAGATGAAGATGAGATTTTTAATAAATAGCGAGGAGGGAAGAATTGAGGAGAGGAAGGGAAGGAGATGGACGGAGAGCGTTTAGTGACAGCAGTGACAGGTAGTTTGGATGTTAAAACGTGTTGGAGCTGAGCCAGTAAAAGCAGGGGTGCACAGGAGGAAGTGATTTACTGAACACACACACACACACACTAACCTAGCCTCAGTGATGTCCACAGCAACCCTCCAGTGACCAGTAATCCTCACTACTGTCCTCTCCTGTGCATCCCTCCTCCTCCTCATCCCCTCGTCTTTCTGTTGCTCTGACACTTTCTCCCCCTTCTTCCTGCTCGACAGGCTTTTATACGAGACATGTGGACCTCCCTAATGACATGTGGACAGAGTGTGTGTGTGTGTGTGTGTCGGAGGCGCTGACATGTGTGTTTGTGAGTATTTGAAGTGTGGAGGTGCTGACGTGTCTGATCGCTGTGTGGTTCTCCCACTGAAGTCATGCCGACAGCCTTTTTACCTTTGAAGAGGGCAGCAGGGAGGAGAGGAGGAGAGGGGAGGAAGAGGAGGAGGAAGAGGAGGAGAGGGGAGGAAGAGGAGGAGAGGAAGAGAGGAGGAAGAGGAGGAGAGGAGGGGAGGGGAGAAGGCAAAAGAAAGGAGAAAAAAACAGAGAAAAAGGGATGAGTGAAGAACCAGAAGAGAAACAGAAGATGAGCTGAGGTTGGGAGGTAAAGACGATCACAGAGCTGCTGTGTTCTACCTCCTGTTATCTCATTGGTTAGAGCAGGGGTGTCCAACATGTGGCCCGTGGGCCAAAAGCGGTCCTCCAGAGGGTCCAATCCGGCCTTCAAAGTGTAAAAATTCCAGAGAAGACATTAACTGCAGATTGTAAATTAGTAAAACTTTTGTCTTGTCTTTTTTTGTCGCTTTGTAACTTTTTGCCTAAATTTTTTGTCTTTTTTGTTTTGTATTGTCTGTCTCATTTTGTTTCTCTCTTTTGCTGTTTTTTTGTCTTGTTTTTGTCATTCTGAGTCTCATTTTTGTAATATATTGTCTTGTTTTTGTTGTTTTTGTCTGACGTTTGTCATTTTGATCATAAAGTAAAATCCTCTATGGATCAGTTCCAGGTGACTAAATGTTGTGTTCCTTTGTCGACACTCTGATCTGGAAGTTGTAATGTGGAAATGATAAACTGAGGAATAATGTTGCTGAAATTGAGTTTACTTTTCTTCCGAAATTTCAGGTTGTTCTTAATGTTTTGTAAAAAGATAATTCCTTAAATCCTTAAATGTGAAAATTTCTGCACTAAAACAAAGGAAAAACTTAGGAGTTGTGGTTATTTATAGGTTGTTATGCTGTGGTTTTACTGGTCCGGTTCACTGGAGATCAGACTGGACTCAACCTGGACTAAGATGAGTTTGACACCTCCTGGGTTAGAGACTTTAAGCCACTCTTTTCTGTTTTGAGCTGAAAATAGAAACATTGCAGGAAAAAAGCGGAGAGGAGGATTGGGTGAAGATGTTGAAGGAAAAGAAGGAAAGGGGAAGAAAGTGTGCATGTAAAGAGGCGGTGGAGGAGCGGTGGCATGCTCAAGGTGCTGCAGATATCATGTTTCAGCCTTTCAAGCCGAGATGAGAGGACAGAGAGAGGACGGGTGGAGGTGGAGGTGGAGGTGGGGGGATTTGTCAGTGAAATGAGCCTTCTCTTGGAAGATGACAAGTTTTAGAGAGCACTGATTGGAGCTTTAAGTGTTTCCTAAGGACTCTCCTTCACTGGGAAGGACTGGCAGCACCTGAGAGCTCAGAGATATGGTGGGACTCATGCAGCATTTATTTATTTTCAGCTGTATCCAGATCACAGCTAGTGGTAGAATGTTCATATTTAATATTTCAGGAAACGTAGTGGAACGTTTTCCCACAAATGTAGGACATGAATCGCTTCTGGAAACCTTAATGAGCAGAACTCCACATTTAAAAGAAGAGAAACCCCCTTAGGTAGTACAGTAGTAGCAGGTGACTTTAAATTCTAGTAAAAAGTAGTTATTAGCTGCAAAATGAAAAACCTTGATGTGGATCTAGCTTTTTTTGTCTTTTTTGTTGTTGATTTCAAGTTCAGATTTTATTTCCAGCTAATAGAACAGACCACATGCAAACACTTGAGCTTCCACTGGCTCCTGTAATTTTTTGTTTTCTGTGATGGAATGCTTGAAATGTAATCATGCATTTTGGTTCTTTTATTCTAGGTCTTCTGTAAATATGAAAAAATCTGCTGGGTCAAAACTATACATATGCAATGCTAATATTTTTGCCCCATTTTCACCTCAGCGAGGTGCTTTTGACCTTTCACAAGCTTCTGAACATTTCTGGTTGTGTCTTTGACCACTCATCTGGACAGAATTGGTCCAGTTCATCTAAACTTGTGGCTTTCTGATACTCTCATTTCCTCAGCACACTTTACAGGTTCTTGATGGGGTTTAGGTCAGTCTAAATCCTAAATTCTAACCCGATTGAACCATTTCTAAACTACCTCTGATGAGTGTTTGGGCTTATTGTCTTGTTGGAACACCAGAGTGTATCTAAAACCCAACCTGACTGATGATTTTAGGTTTTCCTGCAGAATGTGGAGATAATCCTCCTTCTTCTTCATTCCGTTTACTTTGTGTAAAGCATCAGTTCCACTGGCAGCATAACAGCCCAGTGCATGGTAATACCACCACCATGCTTGGCGTTAGGTTTGGTTTTCTTGGGGTTCAAGGCCTCACCTTCTCTCCTCCAAAAATAGTTGTGGTCATCATGGCCAATTATGACATAGTGCTGGTGATATTTTGAATTTTCTTCATGATTGTGACAAACTAGTGTTTGTTCAGATGATTTTGGGATCTGTAGCTGCTTTAAAATCGCTCCAAATGACTTTCCTGACTTGTTCGAGTCAATAATTTTATTTTGAAAAAGGTATATTTTAGCAAATATGTCTCCACAAAGTCATGTTTTTGTGCAACTAAAATGTATTTTCAGTTATGCTTTAAGCACAGTAGGAATTGACTTCAGCTTTGTTTTCACTGGTCGGTATCCAAGGGAAAAAAACACGCTTTAACGACATGTTTGAAGCTTCTTATCCACTTTCTGGGTTGTTAAGTTGACAATTCAAACTCCATCTAATATATGACTGTGTGCTTACAAGAAGCCACAGTTGAAAAGCAGTGCAATAAATGATCTTTAGATTAGAAATATGTTTGTGAAATGTCACGATGAACGTAATCCAGGACAAAGTACGCTTCCCTCGAATGCAGTTAGGTTGTATAGGAAGACTTTTTGGAGACGGTCCATAGATCTACACAAAGCTTCTGTCTGATCAAGGTTTAGCAGATCCTCTTGATGGATTCAGAAAAACACACTAACGGTGGCTTATCCTGTGTAGAAAAACATCAGCATAAAAAACGGTTCTAAAGCTAAGGCCTTGGTTGAACAGATTATCTTGTCTTTAATGCAACAAAACGCTGGAGCCTTGGAAGAGACTTTTAAAACATGCAGGTTTGGTTTGGCTGAGATCTTTTCTGTCGGTTTTATTGAGGCGAGGGGGAAAGAAATCCATGAAAGGCCTGTATTGAATGGTTTTGGGCAAGAATGCAGAAGTTATTGAATGATTGAATGTGAATAGGAGGAAGTAGTGGAGCTGCACAGGCAGGTTGGTTATCTCTCCATCGATTCACTCTGATCATTCTGAGGCTTTCTGTCGTTTGCTTGTTAATTTATGCCATGCATGTGAGGCATCTTGATTTCCAGGGAGGTTGCTTGTATTTGTACCACTGTGGTGTAATTTGTTGTGGATTTCTCCCATGTGTTGCTCAATTTACAGCATCTGCCTTTTCTTTCCACACTGTATTCTATCAGCACAACCAACTGACGGATTGCATTGGTGGAAAAGATAAAGTGCTTTCTACTGTCCACCCTATAGGTCCAGTATATATGCCTTTGATTTAAAAGCAAACAGTGGTATGAGTGTTATTATTTGGTATCTTCTTCAGTGAAGTACATTTGGCAGAACCTGGCACATCAGTATTGGTCCAATGAAGCGAGCTCTGTGTGTTCAGTCATGCTGTGGTGCTTCAAAATGCTTTAGCCATGTTTGAAAGATGAAAGGAAAGAAAAAAGGAGGCCAATTGGCTACTATGACAGACTCTTAGACGGCAAAATGCAATACAGGAAAGCGAACACTCAAATGCTTTTAGAAACCCGGTGATCAGGGACTGTCTACTGGTTTGTTGAAAAGAATGTGTACAAATTAGTGGCTTCATGAGGATTTGGAGTTTTCCAAACCTGACTGAGATGAGACAATACAGGCAAAAGTTTGGAAGTGAGATCAGATTTGTACAACAAAGATCATAGTTTCATCAGTATACTTTGCAACAAAATCATCATGGTTATTATATAAAGAGTCCCTCATCAGAATAGATTTTTACTCTAATTATCAGGCATTGGTATCTGTACTCTTGTTTCTTTACTCAGCTGGTTCTTTCTGTGGTAGTTATGTGCACACAGTTGAGATTTATTGGGATTTTTGTCTGCAAACTCTCAAAAGTCAAAAATCTAAAATAAATAATGCAAATTGTGATTTGTTTTTTGATTTTTCACTGCAGTTGTGACTCTTGTAAATCTTCTCCACTGTAAACTAAGCCAAGAACAGCTTGTGATCATTTAGAGGAATACCAACGAGTTGTTACCGAGGATAAAACATGTAGATGAGTTCAGGCAGAGCTTTGTCCTGCTGTACATAAGAGGCTGAGGGGTCCCTGAAGCTGGTATAGGGAGTGTTTGTCGGCGTGGCTAGTTAGGAGTGATTGATGCCCCCAACCCTCTCAGCTGTTCAGGAGAGACGAGGGAGAGCGAGTGATGCAGATCGGATTGGAAACCGCCTGCTGGCATGTGACTTCAGAAATGGTGATTAAAAACACATTATGACAACGACAACATCTGGCGGTGCGTTCGGAGCGTCAGCTGAACAGTAGTGATGAAAGGTGCTCCACAAAACTCCAGACTCCGTTCCAAACAAAAGAAGACGACAAACAAAACACAGCTGGAAATAAAATCCGGTTTTTCTGCTGCTTGATGGAACTTTGAGGAAACTAAACACAATCATGAAGTAATTAGTTGTTTTCTAACCCTCTGGATTTTAGATTTGGAATTTTTCTCAAAAATTTGCAACCATTCATCTAGTAAAACTTTATCAGCCAAAATGTCTCAGTGGGGATTTGTGGTTCAGTGTCAGGCTTGGTGGGACATGAAGACCAGAAACACTCCACCACAGCTTTTACATTTTACTGTCTATGATTACATGACTGCAGATGTTTCTCCATTGTAAAGTTTATTGCTTTAACAACACTTGTTGGCCATTAAATGCAGTCCCAGCAAAGTTTACGTGCTTTAAATGAGATCACCGTCAGATTTTGTATATTATAATGCAACTTTATTGAGTCAAAAGGGTTTTTCACAGATCAACAAAGGATTTGTGGTTTCATATTTGTGTAATTTCCCTAAAACAGTCGGTTTAAATGGGTTTTACAACCTTTGAGATGATGTAAATTGCTTCCAAGAACAAGTGAGGACCACAAAAACTGTAAAAACATTTCTGCATCTGTGGTGCAGAGAACCGTCACACGCTGTAGAAAAAAAAGTTGTTCTTACGGTTAAATTCTGGCAGCTGTGGTCACCAGAATGCTGCTGTAAAGTTAACATTTTATACATTTACGGTAAAGAAACGTGTTGTTATTGTTGATTTTAGGGTTAAAAATTTGTTTCATTCCATATTTTACTGTAAAATAAAAAGTAAATTTGAAAATTTACATAAATATTGCAGAATTTTTCCATTGATAGCACATTTAGTGTATTTAACATTTAATATGTGTATTTTTAGAAAAAAATTGCAGTTTAAGCTGTCATAAATATGAAAGCATATGTTCTTTATTAACACAAAACTACATTAATTTGACCATAACAAACTGCATGTTTTACATGTAATAAATGCAGAAATGTTATAAATATTACAGCATGTCTCCATTATCAACACAACAATATGTACATTTAACTGGGAAAAACTGGATTCTTTTTGAGAATTAAATGCAAAAATTACAGTACTGCTCTACATATTGCGGCATTTTTTCATTAAAAACTGTGCAGGATTTGGGAAATGTATTTTTTCAAGAGAAAAAAAATCTTTAAAAAACCATATATTTCTCCTGATTATCCTGTATACGGCGATCCAGTGTGAAATAAACTGCATCAAACTGTTGTAGAGTTTACAGATTTTTACCGTCATGGTTTGACAGTTTTTCAAACATTTTTTATAGTGTGCCGCAGACGCACTGACAACCTGACATTAAAACAAGTCAGATTTAAGCAGAAGTTTCACACATTTCCAGGTAGATTCCTTTAAAGAGCTTCCATTTTAACGCATCATGTCTCCCATGTCTGCCTGGATGCACGTTTCTGTCTGGTTTTCAGGTGTGAATGTGAGCGTTGTTCGGTAACACTTCCCCCCTGCTTTCATGTTGAGTTCTTGATGGTTTAAATTCACGCTTATGCCCGTAATGAGGCCGGTATCAAACCACGAACATCAAACATTTTCTCAAGCTTCGATTTCTACCCACTTAGACAGACACAGATAAACTAAAAAGAGACAATTGCAAAGAAAGTTATAGTGAATATGTATGAATTTACCAGCGGGTGGAGCACGCAGCTCCTAAAACCCAAAACCAAGAGCCATGCTAAGCAAGATGTGACAGCAAAAAGTCCTTACAGTCCCTCAGGATGAACAGTTCTGCTCCTAAACCAGCTCAGTTTTAAGCCTCATGTCGTCCTGCAGGTCAAACTGACCCATTTTAAAGTTTGAAAATGTGGAGAAAAAAATATATACTTTCACAGTGAAACTTCTGATGTCCACATTTTCAACATTTTCTGGGAAATCTTTGAACATTTTTTGGTGGAGAAAAGAAATGTTAAAAATGTTTCTTAAGAACATTCACAAAAAAATCAACCAAAATCCAGTGAATTTCACTGGATTTTGGTTGATTTTTATGTAAATGTTCTTAAATAAAATATTAGGAGTTTTACTGATATATATGGAATCACTTTAGATATTTTTAGGATTTTTTGGAAGATTTTTACTCATTTTTTGAAAATTATTTTCTTGCAAAATTTGAGGGATTTTTTTTTTTTTTTTTTAAACAAAAACTTTTAAGGGAAACTTTTAAGGAATTATTGGGATTTTCTTCCTGAAGGTTTTGCAAATTTTCAGAAATTTGAGGAATGTCAGACAAGAGAACAATATTTTTTGGTGCCTGTAAATGAGGACAACAGGAGGGTTAAAGCAGCTGTTGCATTTTCAGTAAAAATAGCACAAGGAACAGTCGGCTGTCAAGAGTTGTGGCTAACACAAGCATTTTGAAGGACAGAAAAGCTGTCAGTCGGTAAAGAAACACATCACGCCACCCACAATTAAAGTTAGAATCCGTTCACAGCGTGCCTGAGAATGTAGAGAAACACGCCGCCGACACTTCTGTCAGCGCAATTAAACAAGAGGAGCTAGTAAAAAGTGACATTTGGTTCAGGCTTTACAGGAGAGAGGAGGGGTGTCGCTCCCCGCTGAGTTAAATTAAAACAGCGTTATTCCAAACCTCGTAATCCTTCCTCTAACTGCAATGCAAAGCCAGTGAGATACGTTCCTGAAGGACCAGCCTCCTCATGTGGAGCTGACCGCACACATTTCCCACGCTGAAATTGTAAATCTTCTAGGTGGGTTTTGGTCATCAAATGACTGTGATGCAAGAATCAGAAACACTTCAAACAAATATCTGGACCCGCAGGGAGCAAATTAGTCCCCGCGCTCCTGAACTTTGGGAATTAACGTCTTAAGAGTTGATTTATTGAGCAGATTAAACCTGAGATGAAACCAGCAGTGTGCAAATGAAGCGGAGACAGAATACGTCCAACCAGGTGGCAGGTCTGGGATTTCATGTGAGTGAGGGTTACTGCTAAAAACAAATCAGTACATCTGAATTCATAAAGGTAAAAACTGACTAAAAAGTCCAATAATCAGACAGTAACTAATCTCTGAGCAGGTCAGGAAGCTCTATGCTGCTACAGATTGAGTGGTGCTCTACTGCCACGACACATTTCTGAGATAATTTCTACTTTAGCAGCTTTGGATCCATCAGAAACACAACTTTTGATTGATTGTAATGCAAAGAATGAATGCCTACAAAAGCAGAACTCCTGCCAGTGTAGGATTATAGAATGGTATGAAACATTTCCAGAAAGAATGCATCAGTAAATAGTTCATTTCAATATAATACTGCTCATTATTAAGACTTTTATGATTATGTTGCTCAGTTATGGATGTGGACGTCTGCTGACAGCACTTAAGGTTTTATTAAAGCAGATATTACTAATGTTCAGAAACACTGTGTTACTACTGATGTGGCTGCACTTTTATTGATCTTTTATGTGACACTCCTCCTGTGATTTTATTGTAGATATTTAACTGTGGACACACTGAAACAGAGGAGGATAACTCAGCTCCCTGGATAGTTAAGACAAAACTAAACATTTGAAGAGAAACTGTCCAATAGTAGAAAGAAGATGCAGAAAAAACAACTTACCAGCCATTTATCCATTCACAGGAAGGCGATAAACCAGGCAAGAAACTTCTCAAACTTGATACCTGACGGTTAGAACAACCCATAACTCCTCCTCTCATCTACTGGCTCTTTAATTAACCCTTATGTCGTCCTGTGGGTCAAAATTAACCCGTTTTAAAGTTTGAAAATGTGGAAAAAATATATTTTCACAGTGAAACTTGTGATGTCCATATTTTCAACATTTTTGTGAAATCTTTCATCATTTATTTATATTTATTCCTGCACTGCCTTTTTACTTTTTCTTTTGGAGCTGCTGTAACGGTGAACTTTCCCCACTGAGGGATCAACAAAGTTTATCTTTATCTTTACAACACACTGGAGAAATGTGCCACCGTTATTTCCCAAATAAAATCTGCAACCTGCTCTTTGGATTCCATTGTGTAAAATAGTTTTATAGCTTTCTAAATGAATATCTACTGAGCTCTGTAAATGATTCTCTTAAGAGGAGTCTTTGATTCCTCCACAGTAAAATCCTTTCTGAAGAGAAATAATTTGATGCCTCAACACTTGATAATTCCAGTCTGGTGTCTAATTTTACCATATTTATGTAAAATCTTGGAACAGCCTGGTTTTGAATCAGTTTGATGACATTTTTTGAGAAAACTTCAATCCTGTTTTCAGACCAGTGAACTCGTCAAGACTGGAAATGACCTGAGGTCAAATATGGATATGAAGATTTATTTATTTCAATCTAATGAAAAAATCAAACATTTTAAAGAAGATTATTTATAGATCTATTTTTTTCTTATATTTTCTCTCAAATTTGACCCTCCTTCATAGTTTTTTTTTGTTGTTTTAACTTTTTGTCGTTATGTTAAGAACTTTTCCCCACACAGATTTTTTTAGTTTTTTCTTTATATATGTATTTTTAAACTTTTTAATTAGATTTTTTCTCATGCTTTCTCTCAAATTTGACCCTCCTTTATAGTTACTTTTTTCTTTTTGTTGTTTTAACTTTTTTGCTCATGTTTTTGATTTCTTTCTCTGAATTTTTTTTTTTGTCTTTAGGATTTTGGTTGTTTTCTCTGCAGAACGTGTCTCCCGTTTAATTTCTGCAGGTTTTATTGAAGTGGAAGCACTCAGGAGCACAACCACACATCCTGACAGGGATAAGGAGCAGAATGATGTGGATTTGCAGACACATGGCCGGGGTCTGTAGAGCTGCTAGCTAATTAGTTTGGCTCAGCAGCGTTCTTCCCAGGCCCTCGGTGTGTCTGCATGTTCTGGTTGTGTGTTCGGGGTGCAGTGGAGGGGTTAATCCTGACTTGTTGTTCTACACCGAAGCCCCCCTTTCCTCTCCTCTCTCCACACTTTCTACTTCTTGTCTTTTTTTTTTTAATGGTCCTGGCTTTCCGGTCTGATTCTCCCTGTTTTCTCTGTCACATCTCTACGATTCTCTCCTCTCTTTTTGCAGGTTTTGTCGCCCACAAGTCCTCTAGTTTTGTCCTGTCTACTTTGCATTCTTTTTTTCCCTCCCATGCATGCATGTTTAATTTGTGTCTCTCTTTTCCTCTCTATCCATCCCTCCATCTCTGTTTAATGAAAGCTCCTGGTGTTGGGCTAATCCAGTAGTGTTCTGCGTCTCCCTCGCTTCGTTTCTCTGTATCTCTGCTGCTCATCCTCCATCTCTACATTTCTCTCTCACCCTGCGACTAATGAAAGTTCCCCCGCTATCTCTGTAATCCAGCGTCTCTCTGCTATGTCCACCTTTCTGTTGCGCTTTCTTCCTCTCCTCTTCCTCTCTGCAGACTAATGAAAGTCTGTGGTGTTGGTCTAATCCCCCCGGCTGTGTGCTCACAGCCTCTTTGTTGGTCAAATCTGACTAATGCCCTCCGTCTCACTCCACAGCACAGCAGCCTCTTACCTCAGCCCTCATGGACACACACACAACACACACACAGACACACACACTCTCAGACATCACAGATACCTTGGGAAATAATATGATTTTGCTGAAAATGTATGCGTCCGTCTACGGCTTGTAATTGCCTCTTAAGTAGAACTGTCAGGGTGGAAGTTTGTGCAAACGTTTCCACACTTCCACTGACAAACTGCATTGTTCTTCACACACACAGACACACACACACACAGTATATTTATGCAGACACACACACCGCTGTGTCTGTTTGGATATTACCTCTCAAGGATATTCGTTTTAACCCTTTCAGTAACACACTGAAGTCTTGTTTCAGGTCTTTCTTTTCATTTGCTGCTGCTGCATTATGCATGAGGAGAACTTCCATTCTGCTACTTGCAGCTTTTCAAAGTACGTTCCCTGATTTTATTATACGCTGCAAAAAGAATCGTTGTTCTTACGGTAAAATTCCGGCAGCTGTGGTCGCCAGAACACTACCGTAAAATCAGGGTGAAACATTTTCTACATTTATGGAAAAGAAATGTGTTGATGATGTTGATTTTATGGTTAAAAAACGTGCTTCATTCCATATTTTACTGATAAAACAAGAAAGTTTAAAGCTTTAGAAATTTTAGTTTCACTTGAAAATTTACATGAAAATACCAAATAAAATAGAGTTTGTGTGACCTTTTATAAATATTACAGCATTGTTCCATTATCAGCACAACAGTTTGTGTATTTCAGGTTTAATTTTGCAACTTTAGCATGACATACATGCAAAAATTGTGGTTATAGCTGTCATAAATATAAAAGCATATGTCCAAAATTACATTAATTTGACCAGTTCAAACTGTATTTTTTACATGAAATAAATGCAACAATCGCCATGTTACTTGTTTTAAATATTACAGCATGTTTCCATCATCAGCACAACGGTAAAAACTAGTTTTCTTTTTGAGAAATTAATGCAAAATTACAGTTTTGATGTTTTATAAATTACAGCAACAGTAGGAAAAGGGATTTTTTTCCAAGTGAAAAAATGTAAAAACTACAGTTTTCTCTTGATGACCTTATTTACGGTGATTCAGTGTCATATAAACAAACTGTTTTAGAGTTTTTTACAGATTTCTGCCGTCATGGTTTGATAGTTTTTCACCGTAAAATGTCTGAACATTTTTTACAGTGTAAGAATAGTGACCTGGCGTTGGAGTTTTTGAGACTGGAAGTAGCGCCACAGCTTAAAATCTATACACATGAGTGTGTTGAAGTTGAAGCTTGTGGGTAAAACGCTGGAAAAGTGACTCCAGTAGCAACAATAGTAGGATAGTAAGAACCCTGGAGCTAATTACGCAGGACGAGAGCCTCTTTAAATATGTTGGAGAGCAGCGTTATTGATTTACTGTGTCACGACTTCCCAGCATGGATTTATGGATGTTTGTCGTGTTCGCCTCGGGATGCACATTCAGACACAAACAGAAGAGCAGCGTTTCAGAATGTTTCCAGCTCAGGACTTCATCATTTGACGGATTTTTCCTGTTTTTCTTCAAGTGTCTGACATCACCAACGAGTTCGTTTCCAACCGCAGGACGGACAAAAAGTTCTGATAAAAAATGCCTCACGACTCTTCTTCTTAGGAGGAGGAAGAGTTCTATGTATTTCACTACAGATCCAAAACAGACAAAAGTACAAAAGTACAGGGGCAACAGTTATTATAATTATATTATTACATAGTTCACATTTTACCGTAGATTCATGTGTGCCTTTCAAGGCTAAAAAAACTACATATTTTACAGTAGTAGATTTTACATTATACTCTTATTATGGCCAGAAGGATCAACATAACAATAGTAATTATCTATCTATCTATCATCTATCCATCTCATCCATCCATCCATCCATCCATCCATCCATCCATCCATCCATCCATCCATCCATCCATCCATCCATCCATCCATCCATCCTCTTAAAAATGTTTGATTTTATTAGATTTATATGGATACATGGATATATATACATATGTATATGTATATCTATATATGTATGTGTATATGTATTATCTATACATCTGTATCTATATATGCAGCACACTGTTCCCAGACACATACAACCCGTTAGTGATCCAGAGTCAGCGATGCTGCACTGCCAGCAGCGAACACAGGGAGATGAGTAAAGAAATCGATCTGTGAAACAAAGCAGCACATACTGTATTTATCATGAGGACATATTTCTCTCAGGCCACCCCGCATTACCAGCCAACATGGACTGGATCATTTGCATGCGTGTTGTAAGGACACGGAGTATCAGAACGTCAATAGAAGCCATTAGCATCCTGGGCTGCTCCAGGAGGAGGCTGGGGTGAGATGAGGTCACCGTCTGCCCTATAATGGAGCAGTCATTGGAAGGCCAGGCTGCTGGATGAAGTTATGGCTCTGACTGATGGCCATGAGGTTGGAGATGATGTGCTGTGACCTCAGCGTAGGTCAGCAGGCGGTCTAGGTGCAGCGTCGCTACAGCAGCGGCCAGTTAAGGTCGGATCAATCCTGACAGCAGTTCACAGGACGCTAAGATTTACTGTTGAGGCCTTCAGAGGAGCCAAATATCTCATCATGTAGCCCAACATTCCCAGTGACCACGCAGTCACCTCGGTGAGATTCAAGCTTTATGGAGAGCTTTTAGGTTTCTGTCAGGTTTTCACTCACAGGCCAAGGTTCTGTCTAGGAAACAGGAAGGTTATTTTCACTCTTAGCATGAGGCTAAAGCTACAAATAAGGATTTTTTTATATAAATATATATACACACACACACTCACACACACACACACACGTATATATATATATATATATATATATATATATATATATATATAGACACACACACACACGTGTTTGTGTTTGTTTGTGAGAGAACATGTATGCTAAAGGGTGCGTTTGTTTTCCTGGCTGTCAGTGGGTGTGTGCCCCCATGTGAGTTCTGGGTCTTACACAATCCTGACAGTGTTTGTAATATTTTCAGTCATTAGATTGCTTGTTTATGGAGATGCAATAAATCATGACAAAACAAAACCAAACACAAGTGTGTGTTTATCAACAGGGGAAAGCTGTTTCAGGCCGTGCACATTTTCAGGACGTTCCTCTGAGGTTAAATAGTTTCAGTTTCTAGAAACTCCTCCGTGTGCTCGTATAGTGGAGGGTGTTTGCTACGGAGCTAAGCTATGTTTTGGAAAACAGACTAATTAGATTTGTGCAGGAGCTGGACAGACTACAGTCTGGAGCTCAGTGGAAGCATTAAGGTTTATGGTAATGATATGATCCAACAACACAGCTACTTGGAAGATCACAATCCATTTTACAGTATGAAAAACAGTTAAACTCCGTGTATGAAAATGGAAAATGATGATTAACATTCAGCTTCTTATGTCTATAGATGCATATATTGAATGGGGTTCGGTCTGTTGTTTTTGGACATATATTGCATTTTCAATTTAAAAAAGATGAGAATCTAATTCTGCCACTGCCAGGACTTCGGTCAGGTTAATTAATACAGACATATTTAAAGACAGAATATTGTATTTATGATTACTCAGCTCGGAAAAGACTGGATGGTGTTAGAAAAACAGGTTTCGTGCTGTACAAAATGTTCCCAATATTATTATTTTTCCTCATAACTGGTGCAGAAATCA
Organism: Amphiprion clarkii; assembly: GCA_027123335.1. Taxonomy (NCBI): domain Eukaryota; kingdom Metazoa; phylum Chordata; class Actinopteri; family Pomacentridae; genus Amphiprion; species Amphiprion clarkii. The sequence goes on along the minus strand of CM049585.1, from coordinate 794,831 downwards.
CGTTTATACTAACCCTGCTGTCGTCCTGTGGGTCAAATTCACCCGTTTTAAAGTTTGAAAATAAGGGAAAAAAATATTTTCACAGTGAAAACTTCCACATTTTCAACATTTTTTGGAAAATTTTTGAACATTTTATTAAGAACGTTCAGAAAAAAAATCAACCAAAATCCAGCAAATTTTGCTGAATTTTGGTTTGATTTTTTTCTGAATGTTCTTAAAGAAAATATTAGAAATTTTACTGATAAATATGGAATCATGTTAGATATTTTTAGGATTTTTTTGGAAGATTTTTACTCATTTTTTGTAAATATTTACAATTTGTATTTTTTTTAATTTCTATTTGTTGCCAAATTTGGGGATTTTTTTTAAAAAAAAAATAAAATGTGAAGGGAAACTTTTAAGGAATTTTTAGAATTTTCTTCCTGATGATTTTGCAAATTTTTATAAATTTGGGGAATTTTTTTTGCTGAATTCTTGGATTGAGCAATATTTTTTTGCTGCCCGTAAATGAAGACAACAGGAGGGTTAAAGAAATTAGTTTAACAATTTTCACACATGCAGACACCACTTGGTGAACACTAGATGGTTTAGTTGTTCTTGAAAAATAGACATAATTGAAAAAGAAGAAAAAGAAATGAAAGCACAGAAGGAAAGTAAATGAACCGTGGCAGAGTTTAAAGAAGCAGCATCAGTAATGTTTACAGCCGTCCCACAGATCCACCGTCTACGCTAAATTATCCACTTTAGTTCATGTTTCCTTTCCCTGACTGAATCTGACGCATCCAGAGATCAGACCCACAGTTTAACGTGCCCTTCGCTATTTATGCACCGCTCATTTTAAATATCACAATGTGGCATTAGCACTTTAGCTTCTCCTTTCTACCTCCGTCTTCCTAGTAAATTCAGAAGACCCTATTTCAAACCAGACTCTCTCATGTGGGAAGTTAAACATGTACAAGTCAGCCAAAGGTGAAATCCAGCCCTGCCAAGGGAGATTTTCAGCTTACAAGGTCTCAGGCATGGCTGCTGTGGTTCATAAAGGGGTGTGTGGAGGCAGCGAATAAATGTCTGGATGTGTGTGAGACTGTGATCACTGGAAATAGAAGAGGTTCAAACCGTCTCAGGATTCTCCAGAGAAACTTACTGAAAATTATCATGTAGTGAAAAGTTGTAATTTATCATCATCAACGGCTGAGGAGGCTTTCTAATATAGATAAATACAGTAGAAGCTTCTAATTAACCCTGTAAAACCCACTGCTGCAGAAATACATTAGTTTTATTGATTTTAAATACTACTATCTATCTATTCTTTGCTCATTTTTCCCCTATATTTGAGTTTATATATATTTTTTGTATATTTTTGGGGTTTTTTGCTAATTTTCTTCTATATTTGGGTTTATATATTGTCATTATTATTATTATTTATATTCTTTTTGTTTTGTTTAATTGTTTTGCTAATGTTTTTCCCTATTTTGAGTTTATGTTTATTTTTAGTATATTTTTTGTTCATTTTTTCCTTATTTAGGTTTATAAATATATTTTTGCACATTTTAGTTATTTTTTTTGCTAATTTTTTCCCCTGTAGAAGGGTTTATATATGTTAGTTATTTTTTTGCTAATTTTTTCTATATTTGGGTCTTATAGGGTTAAAGAAACAAACAAAAAGCTTGTTTAATTCTTTAATGCTTCTGAAAATGTCAGTGTTGGAGGTTTAGAACTGATATCTACAAAGTCAGGAAAAAAAGAAGTGAGGGCAGGTGAGATGAAAAGGACAGAATGGACCAAAAACGAGAGCAGCCCACAGACATGGAGGGAGTAAACACCTGGGACAGGAAGAGGGTGAAAGGTGTCCCCACCTCTCTGGGTATCCTCCCCGGCCTCCTGTCTAATCCGACAGAAATCCATGAAATCAGCTCCCTGCCTCCAGTGGAAAACCACGGCAGGGAGAATAAGGGAAGAGCTAATCCACCCATTGGTCTGCAGCCCCCTGTCCTTACTGTGAAGAGGGAGGAGAAGGAGGTGGATAAATATGAGTAGAGGCCAAAGACATGGTTGGTTCTCCCACTGTTTGTCAAGTCACAGCTTTCACCTTCTTACTGCTCTTATAATACAGCAGTTTACTCCGTCTCCACTCTACCTTCCACTCACTCCCTCTGTGTTTAAATACGTCCTCTCTGCAGCCGTCTCTTCTTATTTTTTTTTTTTATCTTCGTTGGCCTCTTGGTGAGCACTCTCCCTCCCCATCGTTTCCACTCCATCTTTGTCAGGAAGCTTTGTTAATGCCACTCTATCTCTAACCGCACCGCGAGCCGGTCTAGCTCCCCGAGCAAAGTCCTGAACTTCATTACTGCTGCCAATTCACAAAGAACGACATCCCAAAGACTTATGAAGATATGGCAGTTAGGAGCCTGACTCACCAGACGTAGGAGGAGGGTAAAAGCTGCCACTGGACGCTAATTTAAGGCAGCTTTGTCCTTTTCTTCCTCCGACGCTGGGGAACAGGTTTCATATTCCCCTTCACTAAGCTCTAGTCCTGCATCAGACCACGCTGAAAAGGTCAAGTTCTGCAGAACAGGTGGATGGGGGAATGTCCCATCACTGTTTGAGGGAACATTGAAATTAAAGTGTTTTTCACCCGTGATCAGATGATAGTCAGATGCAACCTATTCTCTAAAACAGGGGTGTCCGACATGTGGCCCGTGGGCCAAAAGTGGTCCTCCAGAGGGTCCAATCCGGTCCTCAAAGTGTAAAAATTCCAGAGCAGACATTAACTGCAGATTGGAAATTAGTAAAACTATAAATTTAAAATCATTTCTAGACCATGACAAGTTGTGTCGATCAGAAAATAAAATACTAGATTGTTCTTTGTTCTTTTGTCATCTTGTGTCTCATTTTTGTAATGTTTTTTGGTGTTGTTTTTTTGTCTAACTTTTGTCGTTTGCCTCATGTTTTTGTCATTTTGCTTCTCATTTTTGTCATTTGTGCCTCATTTTGTCCTGTTTTTGTTGGGTTTTTTTTGTCTGACATTTGTTGTTTGTCTCATGTTTTTGCGGTTTTGTGTTTCCTTTTTGTCTCGCTTGTGGTTTTTGTCTTACTTTTGTCAGTTTGTGTTTTGCTTTATTCATTCATTGCTTTGTGTATTGTTTTTGTCACTTTGTATCTTGTTTTGTGTCCATTTTTGTGGTCGCTTTGTAACTTTTTGTCTAATTTTTATTCTCCGTTTTGTTTTCAGCTTGTTCATAATGTTTTGTTTAAAGATAATTGCTTAAATGTGAACATTTTTGTTGTGGTTATTATGCTGTGGTTTTACTGGAGATCAAACTGGGCTGAATGTGGAACCTGAACTAAGATGAGTTTGACTCCCATCCTCTAGAACATTATGTTCCATCTGAGCCAGACTAGGCAGTTAGAGACCTATCGGCTCACTAAGAAGTTAGCAGTTAATTGCTTACATTTAGTGCTCCTCTTGAATTATTTATTACATTTAATTTCCAGTAAAGTATGTTTTATTAGATGATCTAAAGTGGAGAGCAGCAGCAGTGCTGACCAGACCTCAGAACTTCATCCATGTGCCATTAAACACATAAACCTACAGAGCAGGTTTGTACTCCTAGGAGGTACATCATCGTAGAAAAATACTCCCTAATGACCCTAATGAGTTTTTAATCAGACAGATTTCCAAAACAAGCAGCACATGCAAAGGAACACATGCATCCTTTGTTTTTTTCACTCAATCTACAGCAACAAAAGGTAGAAAAACCTGCCTAAAAGCTCCTCCAAAGCTCACCAGACAAGATGGTCATCATCTCATGTTCCTGTTTGTTAATCTGTACAAACACTGATGTGCAGAAAGTGTTGAAAAGGCAGTGAAGTGTCAGCGTTGGCCCAGAAACAGTAGCTGTCTCAGTGTTTATGCTCAGCTCAGTAAGTCAGCTGCTGCTAGCTTCAAATATGACACACAGATGTGAGAGTTATCAGATTTTATTATCTAACTTCCAAGAAAGAGACTGAGTGAGTTCCCAAAAGTGATCTTTGAGGTTTTTTGCGTAGAAGTATGCTCAGTTCATGAAATGAGTATAAAATGAAATGGGTTATCAGTTGTTGAATCGAGGGTTAATGATGTATATTTAGACAAAAACACCTGCTGCTGGTCATGCAGGACGGCACTAAAACATTCAGGTTAGGTGAACCAGGAGCACGGATTTACCCCACCTAGTGTCTGCAGTGCATGCTGGGATAGGAATCATTGCTGAAGGTAGATCTGCAGTCGATGCAGGATTACTGGAATGAACCCTGTAATTGGGCAGTAATATAACCCCCAGTTTGGCCGCTGATCCTGAAGTCCTGATGCTGGCAGGTGGAGTGGCAGGGAGTTAAACGCTGGCAGCAGCAGCAGGAGCTTTGGGCTGAATGTTACAGAAGCAGCTGATTGGATTAATAAAGCACGCACTGATTAGTGGAGATGCCGTCTGTGTTTTCAAGTGAGGCTGTAAGAGAAGAGTGGAGGAGAAAAGTAAACTTGAATATTTTCTAAATGGACTACTGCAGGCTCATCTTCATTCTCGGGGAGCGCCTCGTCTATCCATCTCTAAGCTCAGCTCTCTCTAAAAGTTAGAGTCTGAGATTGAAACTGTTAAAGTGAGGAGTTTTACTCGTCCAGAAAAGATTGAACTTGTCACTTTGACCCAAAGTGATATAGTCAGTGAAAAAGAGAGGCGAGAGCAGCAGGAAGAAACAAAGTGGCTGTTAACGGAGAGCATCGGAAAACAGGTCACAATGCAAAACTTTCCTCTAAAAGTTACTTAAAAGTTCCACACTTTGGGCTGTTTCTCCAACAAAACATCTTTATCTTGTGATACTCTTATCTAAACCATCTTATTTAATGCTCTTCCTCCACATTTTGTATTTTCTCTGCTGTTTTTCTACAACTTCTGCTCCTCCACGAGGCGTGTGGAAGCTAATTGACCTTGCAGAAGTGAAAATGTGCATTGAATCCAACATATTGCGAATTAGCCAAGCCCAGTGGTGCACAGTGGATCTCATCCTGTAGCTAATTATTATCAGCCATCTGCTGAATGCATACATTTAGCCATCAGCCATATCGCTTAGTTTTGACATTGTCTCTTTCTGCTGTGGATGCTTTAGTGTTTGTCAACTTCTCATACTTCTCATTGCTTTTGATGTCTTTATTTCTTACAGTTTCTTCCTCTTTTGCAGTTTCTGCTTCTGTGTCTCAGCTTACCTGTCTGTGGCGTTTATTTATTTATGCTTTATATTCTGCTACATTTTCATTTTTCAGGGGGAAAGTGAGGTTTGTGGTTTTCAAATGCAAGCGGGACAAAGAAAAACTCACCTTGAAATCACATCTAAAAAGCTGTTAGCGAGCGTAGCTTCAGAACTAGCTGCTTTATTTCCTCCCCCTCCTCACAAAACATGACTTTCTGTTGCACTTATAATCATCATGCCCATTTTCTCATTTGCTTGGGTTTGAAATGATTCCTGCATATCTGACAAACACCCAAACACAGCGCCACAACGGCTCCATTCACCGGGCAGATTTGAACATATGGTTGAAATGTAGCGATGATATCGGTGAGCTATAACATCCTTTATGCCACCTTTATGGAGCGACTGAGCAGTTATATCCATCACAGACAGGCTGTTTGTGGGCTGGGGGTGGAAATCTGAAGGCAGATGGAAGGAAACCAAACGGCAGAACAACGGGTAAATGGAGACATAGAGGAAGACAACATCACATGAAACCTGCTTCTAATATTTTCAATCAGGGATGTCCAACATGCAGACGACTTTGTAAAGGCTGAAAATTCCAGAGCAGACATTAACTGCAGATTGTAAATTACTAAAACTATACATTTCAAATCGTTTCTAGACCATGACAAGTTGTTTTGATCATAAAGTAAAATACTAGATTGCTCATTGTTCTTTTATCGTTTTTTGTCTCGTTTTTGTCTTGTTTTTTGTTTGACTTTTGTCACTTGCCTCATGTTTAGGTTATTGTGCTGTGGTTTTACTGGTCCAGTCCACTGGAGATCAGACTGGACTGAATGTGGAACCTGGACTAAGATGAGTTTGACTCCTCTGTGCTAAATAGTGTATAAAAAGGGGCAGAGAGAGAGTTGAACAAGGTCAGCTGCAGAAAAAGTCAAATTGTGGAAAAAATATGGAGGCCAAAGACTTTGAGCTGAATTTGCCAAGACAGTCAGCCATGATGGCGGCTATTGGATTCTTGACAGAAAACGTAAGAGTTTCTTTGATTGTCTGCGATTACAGATAAGTGCGGTATTTTCACAAAGGCCCATTTGTTTTGATAAAGATTTATCCTCTTTCCCGAGAGAGAGGTGAAAAGGGGCCGAGAGAGGGAGGGAGAGGAAAAAAAACAGACAGATAAAGAAAGGAGTGGATGAGAGAGGCTCTATTGATGTGAATACTAAATGATTCCACATCTCCTGTGCCTCTTTATCCGTCTCCAGACCTCTTTTTAGACGCTTTATCTCTGCTCTGTTTTTATTAATTTTGCTCGAGCTTCACTTTCTGTTCTTTCTGTTATTCGACTGTCACCTGACCTTCTCCACACCTTTGAGATTTAATCCAACTCTCTGGGCTCGTTGCTGTTGTTCATATTTTATTTTTATATCGACATCCATATAGAGGAACTACTTCACCCAGACAACATCTGTTCTCATGCAGTTCTGCACCAAATCTGCAAGAATTTCATACTAAAATCCAACATAATAGTAAGACTCCTCTCACTTTTTATTCTACCCATTTACCCAAAGGTAATCCGGCACAGTCAGACGTCTTCTTTTGCTCACGGAAAACTGAAGGAACGTCTCGTCAAACGTTAGGAATGAGACCTCCGAATATCTGACGAAGCACCTGCCTCGAGGAAGAGCACATGTGGCTTTTCTTAAATAATGAAAGGGAGTTCTGGATTTGAACGTCCCAGAGAGATTCAACGTTGAGTAAAGACAGTTTTAATCTCATTGGACAATTCAAAATGAAGGCCACAAAAAAATCCTTTTAAACTTTAACCAAAAAAATGTAGGAACTGATTTAATTCCATCCAACAGTTGCTTTTAGATGGTAGATAATGAGATTGTCAAACACTGAGAGCCCTGTTGCTTATATATGCATACTTCCCATAATAGAAATCCCTACAAAATCTCACTTTTTGACATATTTAACCGTCTACTAGGAGTCGGTGCAGATAAGCGCCATGAGAATTACTCGTTTCATATAATGAGTAACAATACTTTCACTGTTCAGAGGCTGAGCATCGGATTTATTAAAGCGTTTTTCTGTAAATAATAAATGAATAAATGAAATCTGCGGTTGATGGCGCAGAATAATGCTCCTTCATCCATTTGAGACATAACATAAAAGCACCGTGATGGCTAATTATCATCGACAATAACCTTCATTAGTCTCCAGTCACTGAGTCACTGGCTTCCAGTGGAATAGCTTTCCCTGTCCCCCGGAGACCTCCCATTTAAACCAAATCATTTACAGCCAGACCAAGAACTCTGAGCCGCTCTTCTGAGAGCAGCCAGAGGCACGATGAGCCGTCAGACTCCACGTCCACGGAGCTGAGAACAAACCCAGGAACCGTGAGGTCACGTCAGAACATGGGGGGAGATGGTGTAAACGTCACATGAAAATTGCTGCTGAAGCTCACATGATGTTCCCAAATCACTGCTCTGGACTTTCCGGAATACAACTCGTGTACAACATGACAGTACAGCGGTGATTGTGTTTCCTTTCACATCAACAGAGCATTCGTCTGAACTTATAGTGGCTGAAAACAGAACTAAATCCTCATTCTAAAAAAAAAAGTTGTGTTTGGTAAATGAGAAGTGGAAACCGCGATGTTCGCCAAGTCTGAGAAGAATTTAGTGACAAAAAAACCTAATCATATTCTAACGGCCCCAAAAATGAAAACAGGATGTCCTACTTTTGTCATTTATTGTCTGAAAATGAAAATTGAAAAAGACCAATAATCCATTACAGTGAACATTCTGTCCCCTCATCACTTCCTCTCTTCTTTGGAAGCATTTAGAGGTCAGTGTTGAACACTTATCTTTGTAGTGCAAGAAAATGAAATCAAAATATATTAAATGTATGAAACAAAACCAGCAAATATATTTAATAGTTTAAAACATGCATCTGTCACCACCGGATCACCCTTCCATGACATTATGGCAGATGAAAACAGAAGAAATCTGAACAAGAACGGTGATATTTCCCAAACCAACCCTGACGTCACTACTTTTGCAATAAAATGTTTTTTTTAGTTTCTCCATCACTTTAAAGTGAACTTGCAAAGACAGAAAATCCATTGCAGTGAACATTTAATGATTTAATTCCTTAAATGGTCTCATCAGTTCCTTTCTTTGAAAACTCGGTGAGAGGCTCATGTCTTGTTTTTGTAATGCAAGAAAAATTCGAGCAAAATATATCATTCTCAGGAAATGACAACAATAAAGTATTTTAATAGTTAAAAATATGCACAAAGCTGGTGCATTTAGACACCTGTCATCACCAGATATTCAGACTTCTTCAACAAGCAGGAAAACCAATTCCTTTTTCACTTCACTGCGGAGTCTCGAGTGTCGCAGCAACAAGAGATGCATCATCTAGCACTGTTGTTCTCAACCTTTCCGGGGTCGCGACACCCTTCTGAGAACAAAACTATCCTGTGACACATCACCACTGCCTTTATGTATACACCTGAAGCATTAAATCAGTCCAGGACTGGACCAGTCTGATGGCAGCTTCATCCAACAGCCCCAAAGTCAGGCTTCGATTCTCTCGTCTGCAATAATGTAGGAAGAGGAAAACAAACACGAAGTGCAGGAAGAGGAAAAGACAGGATGACGGGGAGGTCTGCAGAGCTTTCTGCACTTTTACTCATCTCACATCACCCTTTGGAGAAAGCAGTGATATTTCTATTGATGAGTAAAGCAGAGAGAGCCCCTTTCACCTTGAAATGTGCTGCGTTTCTGTCTAATCTTCTTTCCTTCTTAAAAAATTACCTTTCTGAAGGGCGCTGGGGTTCAGGGAATCAATAGATCACTCAGGCTGCAAATGTATTATCTTACAACGGGAGGGAGGGAGGGGAAGAATGGATGGAGAAGGCAATAGAAGGAGGGAGAGTGGGTGAGAGAAGGGAGAGTGGAGGATGTCGAGGAAGTGAAGGATGAAGGAGTAAGTGAAGGCTAGATGCATCAAGCAAAGGGAGTGATGAGATTGTAGTAAAATGAGGCTAGAAGGGGAAATCAGAGAGTCACAAAAACATTGCTGGGCAGCCATTTATGATTGTTAAAAGGAGAGTTAGGTGAAGGAAAATCAATTGAAATGGTGGCACGGCTGTGAACAAATACAAAGCAAAGTAGACGTGAGCTGCAGCAGAGAGGAGGAAGATGCGAGCAAACCCAGGTCACAAAGATAGTCAAGAACATTACAAGGGCACTGAACTATGCAATGAAATGACAAAAATCACTGTTCTGTTGTGGTTTTTATGCATTTCGATCATATTGGCAGCTTTCTACTGCAGAAACTTTGGGGCAGGTGTAAGGTGGTCCGAATGCTAACAGGAAGTGTCCCCTGATTGGCCCTTTTAGACTTCCTGTTTCCATTGTGATGTAGGATCCAACAGCTTCGACTGATATTTCAAATCCAAGCGCACCAAACAAGGACAACAAGTAAATACTGGATGTAAATTCTATAATCTAAGTGATAGAATGATCAAGAGTTTACATAGTTTCAGACATTTCATTAGGATGTCTCCTGGGTGACTTTCTTTGCAGGTTTGAAGGTCCCAGGGTAGAACCAGAACTTGCTGGAGGGATTATACATCTCATCTGGCCTAGGAATGCCTTGGGTTCCCCTAGAGGAAGTGGAAAGTGAGAGGGAAATCTGGAATAATCTGCTTCTCCTGCTGCCTCTGTAACCCAATCCGAGATGAGTGGAAGAGGATGGATGGTCGGTTGGTTGGTTTGTTTTTTGGTGTTTTGTTGGGTTGGTCGATTTTTGGTTGGTTGGTTTGTTTTTTGGTGTTTTGTTGGATTGGGTTGGTTGATTTTTGGTTGGTTGGTTGGTGTTTTGATTACTTGGTTGGTTGGTTGGTTGGTGTTTTTGGGTTGGGTTGGTTGGTTTGTTGGTTGGTTGGTTGGTTGGTTGGTTGGTTGGTGTTTTTGGGTTGGGTTGGTTGGTTTGTTGGTTGGTTGGACATTGTTGATGCTGATGTTTGATAGATGATTGCTACTTTATGAGAACATTAAAGGGACTGAAAAATGCCACTCATGGTCATCTTTATTTGAGCCAATCAGCATTGAGCCCTGCACAGTAGTTTTTCAAAAGCGGTTCTGAAATGGGTTCTAGAGGGGTTGTTCTTGCCTTCAGAAAATGCAGAGATTCATTCCACCTTAAAACAAGTCCCTGCACTGCATCAAGCCTGATCTGTTTCACCATTGATAATCCGAAGGTTCTGTAATGCGTTTCAGGTGGAGGGGTGTTGCTGTATATGGAAGTCAGATTGACGTTCACTCCAGTAGACTGTTCAGGGATTTGTCACACTCCAGCAGAGGTTGCAGCAGTAGTTGGACCCATGTGGTGACATCTATCCAGAGGAGGAGAGCTGGAGGTGGTTCACTGAGAGGTAACGGAGTTATGGACTGAACAGATCAGCAGGTGGAAAGTGACACCAATGCAAACGTTGCAACAATAACGACTCTGGGAAGAACCGTTTGGGGTGGTTAAACTGAGCACAGCTGCTCAGAAAGGTGGCTAATATTTACCCCATTCATAATTTGGTGGGCCTGTTTTTGAGCCAGATTCTGCTGTTCTCCGGCTGCCAGGGAGGACGATGTGCAGTCTGTAAACTATGCTGAGTGTCATCGGCTCAGTGGAGATAAGGAAGAGGAATTCCTACTTAGCCGCCTCTTTGATGACATTTCTCACAGCAGCATTTGTCTTTATCTGCTTTGCTTTATGCAGCATCATATTTCTAAGACGGTGCTATTATATTAATTCGTTTTAATGAGCTTGAATGAGCTCTCTTGCAATTTAGGAAAGATTAGGATTAATCATTAAAGCCGTGCAGGTATGGCGTTCCTTCAGACTGATAAATAAAGACAAAACACACCGTTAAACACATTATCAGTGGCATTATTGCAGCCATTCGAAAAGCACGTTAATAAGATGAAAAATGGACTGAAATTGAGGGTAACTCCCTCTCTTTTTTAGCCGCCTGACACGCTCATCACATATAAACACACATCCACGAATCCAGACAGATCAATACAGTCTCATTTCACACCTTGTGCAGCCAAAGTTCCCCACTGTGGAGACAGCAAAACACAGATATGGATACCAGACAGACTGACGGGTGCAAGGCTGGGTATCAGAAACAAGGTACAAACACTGGCCTGAATCCCAGTAAAGGTGTTTGAGATGTGAAGATGTTGGGTGGCAGAAGCATTTTCGCCTCTGGTGTCTCTCTGATGAGTTCAGCACAGCCTCCTTCCTCACCCCGGTTCTTACCCCGACACTGATCTGCCTCTCTGTTGCCTCCCTCATACTGTGTATATTTTCTCCTCCTCCCATTTTTTTCCTTCTGACATTAAGCTGACAGTTTCAGCCATCTGCCGCTTACACCAAATGCAACAGCAGATTAAGCTCCGAGTCTTACTGCTGATCACCGACATTACAAACCAGGAATAAAAATAGGAAACACTAAAAGTCGGAGCGTTAGTGCTCTTACAGCAATCCTCTGACCCTATGGAGTAATCACGTTAGACCAGAGTCGGGGGAAGTTTAATAGAATAAGTCCTTCCCTTTCCTCTCCCTTTCCTCTTCTCTCATCACGTATGAAATGAAACGGCAGCCAGCAGGTGGGATCGCCTTTAATTTCAATGTGACTCTTCTTCTACGACGGCGGTGACACATCTTTCATATTCATCCTTCCACGGCTCCTTTATTCTCTGTTTGTGCATCTGCCTCCTCCCTCTATTACCACTTCACATTGGCTCCACTCCACAGGCTGCAGACTTTAGTAATCAATATGTGTGTGTGTGTGTGTGTGTGTGTGCATGTGTGCGTGCGTGCGTGTGTGTGTGTGTGTGTGTGTGTGTGTGTGTGTGTGTGCGTGTGTGTGTGTGTGTGTGCATGTGTGCGTGTGTGTGTGTGTGTGTGTGTGTGTGTGAGAGCATAATGGAGTGGAATCCAGCAGCAATTGTCAGTCATCTCACACACAAGCTACACACTAGAATCTAAAAGGGAGCGCTAAAGAAGCTCCATATACGTCTGCGCTGGTTTAAATGTTCGTATACGGGTTTGATTAACATCCATCTCTGCATCACCTCCTTTTCTGAGGCACCTCCAAACAATAAAACACCATTACAGCCACTTTGCTGTACTCCAGCGAACGTTTGTCATCTCATTGTGCCGGATAACAACACTGGGAGATTACTTTTGTTCAGTCATTACTCATCCCTTTATGTTTCCGTTCTTCTTCTCTTTTTTTGTGTTTTTTTTGTGCAAAGAACTGCCTTGTAACTCATCTTTCATGACCCGGAATCCTGTTTGTGTTTATTTCATTCCCTTTTTTAAAGCCCAATTTGCGAGTTTGTTGTCTCGTGTGATTTACTGTGTCCATCGAGATGTTAAGAGCAATACCTGTATTACACTTATTCAGCTGTTGTACTACCTGCAGCGTCTGGGTTATGGATTGTCCCATTTAAGGCTTTTTTTTTTATGTCAAACCCTACTCCTGGTTCAAATAAACTGTCACTGACACCTAACTCCTTACTTCATGATACTTAAATTTAAAATAAGTTGTCATTTAGGGATATTTCGTGCCATTTTTTGTGCAACAAACTAAACCTTTTCGTGTCAAATGTTCATGGTGTGCGAGTGCGAGCTCTGTGGTTTTGCTTTTTCAATCAGAGAGCCACAATCATCCCATGCGCTGGTGAAATATGTACAAAAATATCACTCCGATTCAAACAGCATGGAGCTAAGATTAGTCAAAACCCAACATTTATATTGTTTACTGTGATGGATCATCAACTCGGAGTAATTTTCCAGTCTGTGGAAGTAGCTTTTCATCATGTCCAGGGAAAGAAATAACACCAAATGTCTTCTTCCAAAAATGGAAAACAGGCCTTATCAAAGACAGAGCTTCAACTAACTCAAATAGGATGCATTTAAAGAAGAGGATGACCAGTAGACACCTGGAGCAGACTTAAAGCTGCCAGGATTTCCCTCAAAGCCGTCCATGACTGGATCCAGCAACAATCCAACATCCCCTCCCACATCAGCAGTGATTGGCCAGTGGTGTGGAGGTGAAAATGCTGCCAGCGTCGGAAATTTGCTCTTTTTATTCTTCAGTGAAAACTATTCCTGTCACTTTTTTTCACGCAAAACAACCAAAGGCTCCAGCATGAGACGGTCTAAAAACATGCCGAGTTATTTCAATCATATCTCGCCCTTCCGGTTATTTTTTTTTTGCTGTTTGATGGTTGCTTTTCGCTCTTCCTGCAGCGTGTCTTTACTGCATTCCAGGCAACACATCAGCATCACATCTGGGAGTTTCTCCATTCTCATAACGTGGCAAAACGGGATTGTAAAGTGTCTCAAAGTGGCATAAGGTCAGTTAAGAAAGTGGTAATATCACACCAGAAAACACTTGTTATGAGCCTAAAATATGTGGAAATACTGTGTTATTGAAGGTGGTGTTGAGTGAAGTGGCTCAAACTAAAGCACCAAACCTCATCCAAACCTGTTGGTGGAGGAGTTGGAGAAAAGATCAGTATTTAACATCACAAATAGAACGAAATCTGCATTACTCAAGTGGATCCAGTTTACTAAATCTGTCCCTAAACTGATCATTAGCTTCCCACACTAGCCGTAAAAGCACAAAGAGAAAGGAGAGTTCACTATTTGGGTTCCTGTATTACTAATGAGCAGAATGCATAGAACGCTTGTCATAGCTGTTGATCCTTTGGCCTCCTATGACCTTTTTGCATCCTTTGGCAGTGCTAACTGTTAGCCCAAACTCATCATAAAGTGCATCACAGAACTCTAACAAGTGCATTTTATTTTTAAAGGTGAACCTAATTGCGGCATGCATAATTTGTCACAACTCGACTGCATCATACATTTCTTCACTTTCTTGTATATTTAAACCTATATAAACCTATTTTAGACACTGTAGAAAACAAAGGAATGCCGTTTAAATCCTCACCTGCACTCAACTGACAGCTCGACATGGGATATTAAAAATAATGAATAATGTAGCTGTTTTCTGATTTTATTTCACTATGTTTTTCCTGGGGTTTTAGCAGTTTTATGTGAATAATTCTCACCTACGTGTGTTAAATCTCCCACTTAGAAAAGTGATGCCTCGGCTATGATTCCAGTACGTTCCTCTTGATGTTAAAGTTTATTCTTAGTTCAGTCAGTTTAGTTTCTTTCAGCCTGGGTGGTTGGATATTTGGCTGAAGTTTCCAAATCCTTTGTGAGAAAAATGATTTTGACTGTTGAATATCTAAGTGCTGTTGCATAAGAGTCCCTGATAATCAGTAGACCAACACTGTTACATAAACTACAACCGTATGTGCGACTGTGAATATGCTTTGTGAATCAGAGCAGCATGTGTGGAGTCCAGAGATGCTATTTTTCTTTCCACTTTACTAGTTATCGGTTAGTTCTTCTGTTGTCCTTCATGCTCCTGTCGTCTCAACAATCCAGTTTTTCCCTCATTTTCTTACTGTCCAGCTTCATCTCTGTCTTTCATAATAATAACAACAACAATAATAATGTGTTTTCTCCTCATCCCTACCGTTCTTGGGGATTTATTTTGCTCTGAGCAGCGTGACCGTAACCTTGATGAGATGTTTCCTCCAGCAGCAGGTCATTTAGATGCAGCTGAGGAGGACACAAGGTGTGCAGGAGACCGAACCCGAGTAACGGATTGGCTCGCTAATAAAGTATGAAAGGGCAGCAGCACAGTGTTAGCAGTGTGTGTGTACGAATGGGAAGAGAATGCTAATAGTTCTGTCAGGACCTTGATGAGTCGAGTGTTTACTTAAAGCAACACATCGAGCGTTCATCCAGACGCTCTCACATGTTCCTCTATCCCAGGGGTGTCCAACATGTACAAACTGTTGTACTGGTAACAGAAACATGCTGCAATATTTATAACAAGTAACATTTCGGCATTTATTACATGTAAAAATACAGTTTGTTACTTTTGTGTTAATAACGGACATATGCTTTAATATTTATGACAACTTTAACTGCAATTTTTGCTAGAATGCGCATATTTAATGTTAAATACACTAAATGTGCTACTAATGGAAAATGCTGTACTATTTATGTAAATTTTCACATTTTTAAAAGTTAAAGCTTCTTTTTTTACAGTAAAATATGGATTGAAGCACATTTTTAACCTTAAAATCAACAATATCAATACGTTTCTTTACCATAAATATAGAAAATGTTTTACCAGAATTTTACTATAACACTCTGACGACCACAGCTGTGCGTGAAAATAATGTTTTTGTGTTTTTTTTTACAGTGTAGTTTACTGTAACAGCAGGAGTCACTCATTACCGTTCTCCACCCACGTTGTGCAATTTCTATTTACACAAGCTCATTTTTTGGAATACATGCTTTTTTTTCTCATCAGTGTAATTTATTTCTAAATAGTTCTTGGTGAGGCTCTTGGCCAACCTTCGGCTTTGTTTTGGCTCTCTGGAACTGTTGCCTTGTTGCACTAAAACAGATTTACATTCAGGGGTTGTCATCGTCCCTGCTTACTCATTGGCGTATCATCGTCATGGCGATTCCTCGGGGACGGTTCTCTGCCGTGTGGAAATACGAAACGCTGCCGTCAGCATTTACTGGAGGACGAGGGAGCAGAGAGAGAGGGAGGGAGGGAGGAGAAGGAATGAGTCGCAGAGGTGAACGGAGAAGGTGAAGCAGGAAGAAGCAGGTGGAATGAGAAGAAGAAGAGATGAAAGAAGGAAGAGAAAGAGACGGACAGCTCCGGTTAAAATGTTGAATTATAGCTTCACCGGGACGGACAGAGGGAGAGAATGGCTGACAGGATGTGAGCCTATAGGGCGGACAGAGAGCTGACTGAGATAATGAAAGAGTCTGTCCTGCTGCACACACACACACACACACATCTAGAGACATCTACACACACACACATCTACACACATCTAGAGACATCTACACACACACACATCTACACACATCTAGAGACATCTACACACACACACATCTAGAGACATCTACACACACACACACACACATCTAGAGACATCTACACACACACACATCTACACACACACACATCTAGAGACATCTACACACACACACATCTACACACATCTAGAGACATCTACACACACACACATCTAGAGACATCTACACACACACACACATCTAGAGACATCTACACACACACACATCTACACACACACACATCTAGAGACATCTACACACACACACACACATCTACACACACACACACACATCTAGAGACATCTACACACACGCACATCTAGAGACATCTACACACACGCACATCTACACACACACACATCTAGAGACATCTACACACACACACATCTAGAGACATCTACACACACATCTACGCACACATCTAGAAACATCTACACACACACACATCTAGAGACATCTACACACACACACACACATCTACACACACACACACATCTAGAGACATCTACACACACACACATCTACACACATCTAGAGACATCTACACACACACATCTAGAGACATCTACACACACACACACACACATCTAGAAACATCTACACACACATCTAGAGACATCTACACACACGCACATCTACACACACACACATCTAGAGACATCTACACACACACATCTACACATCTAGAGACATCTACACACACGTACATCTACACACACACACATCTAGAAACATCTACACACACACACATCTAGAAACATCTACACACACACACACATCTAGAGACATCTACACACACACATCTAGAAACATCTGCACACACACATCTAGAGACATCTACACACACGCACATACATCTAGAAACATCTACACATACACATCTACACACACATACATCTACAAACATCTACACACACACACACATCTACAAACATCTACACACACACACATCTACTTGTACATTTACTTGTAGTCAACTTCAGCAGTAAACCATCATAAATAAAGCTGATAGTTCTATTTGAAACATCTACAGAGGGATTTAAAATAAGAAGCACAGAATGTAAACAAACAATATTATTTACCCTCATTTTCCAGAGAATTTTTACAAGTAAAGCAAGGATGCATCTCATACAGACAGACAGACAGACAGACAGACAGACAGACAGACAGACAGACAGACAGACAGACAGACAGACAGACAGACAGACAGACAGACAGACAGACAGACAGACAGACAGACAGACAGACGTCTATTTCGGTTGTGTTTCGTTTGCTCAGAGAGCAGCAACAGACTCGTAACTGTACTTCCAGTGAATGCTCCAGTATAGTCAGAGTGTTTATCTGGTTTGGAGGTTGTCGGCCACCCAGTGTACCGGCTGCTGATTGGTGTGTGTGTGTGTGCGGCGTGTACGGCGTGAGTGTGCTCAAGGTTACAGCGTATTTGTATGCATTTTTGTCCACCGCTTGTGTTGCGTTCTCCCTAACGTGGAAGCTGTGTGTGTTCCACCCATCTGTGAAGGCCAGACCTCCACCAAGGCCGGAGGAATCCACTTTACAAATAGCCTCCTGTGGTAAGGAGCGGCGGACGGTCGGACAGATCGTGTTTGTGCACTGAATGTGTGCACGGTTGTGTGTTGGACTGTGTGTAAGTGCCGGTACTGTATCCGCCGTGTTTACTAAGGAGGCTCGGCAAACAGGTTGAGTAAACTCGCAGTTTTCCATCACATGCGATGAAACAGTCCGGCTTGCATCCTCAGAATCACACGTACTGCTGAGAGAAATCAGAAAACTCGTCCTCTCTCTTCAGTTTCTTTGTGCAACTCTTTTTCACTGTTGCTTCTGTCCTTCCTCCCATCACAATCTCCATCTCGGTCTCATTTTCTGCTCAGATTTAGGTCTTATCCACAACAACAGCTTCTATCTGCAAGATCAATAACCTCCAGTCTGCGGGACAAAACATATTACATTGTGAAAGGATGATAATATATTTAAGGCAAACAACGGGAGAGATTCTCAGATGAGTTTTAGCAGCGTATCCTGAGGTGACCGTCCCCAGCAGTCCTGGTGAATTCCTGCATGTCTTTAAGAAAATACTGCACATCTGGATGAAGGTGTGGCAGAGGCATGGACTTAATAAGTAAAAAAATCACATCAGGAGCTAGTTGATTTGAATAAAATAGCTGAATTTCAGAAATATTTGCATTATTGATTACCATTTTGATGTTCTGACATACATTTTTGCCAGATTTTCTACCTTCCTGGAGGCATGCCTTCTTATTTGTTCCAGTTTATTTTATTTTTCTGTCCATGTAGCTTTACAACCCTTCACCACCTGCAAAGTTGGAGAAAGCATAGCATGGCTAAACATCTAGAAAGCACCACATTAATGAGCTATTTTGCAGAAAACATATCCCAAGGCCGCCTATAAGGACGTATTAGAGCTACACAAATGGTGTGTATTTGGTAGTTTGCATTCAGAACACTCCTGCACAGCATCTAAATGTAAAATCTCATTTATGACAGCAGATTTAACTCCTGAGACTCCAACATTGTGGTATCTTTGCGCTACATTTGTGCAGGAACACTTCCCCAGACGAACACTGAACCTGATTGGGTGAGAGCCAGGTCCTTACTGGATCCTGATGGGACGTGTTGAATACTTTGCATTTCTTTTCTTTTCATTATGGAAGGCAGAAATGTCCGACAGTGGCTGACCTGCGCTCCGGTCAGCGGAATAGGCAATTATTCCTGATATAACATGAGCTGGTTTTGGAAGAGGAAAACCCTTCATCATGCTGGCCAGAAGGAATGCCTGGATCTGGCTGGTGTGGAACTCATTACTCTGCTCCTCAGAAAACTCCTCTGTTTCTGCAGCAGTAACTGGATTATAAGACAGTGACAGTGATTTAGTAACCTGGTTTATTTATCTGTGTGGATTAGTTGCTACTAAAGGAACAGGATCCATGGGGAGAAATAGCACAATAAGACTAATTATATAAATTAAAAACAGATGAAAATATTAACATTAAATGCATTTACTGGCATATGAGAACATAAATTAATTAGTGTAATTGTAAACACACAGCAGCACAGCAGCGTGAACACTGCAGTTAAGTCCCTAATTATTCACTCTTTAAACACACAGATTTTAATTATAAGCTTCACATTATAGCTGCAAGTAGAATGATTTCTATATCTTCTATAGGGGTTGACCAACATGTGGCCCGCGGCCCAAAAGTGGCCCTCCAGAGGGTCCAATCCGGCCCTCAAAGTGTAAAAATTCCAGAGAAGACATAAACTGCAGATTATAAATTAGTAAAACTATAAATTTAAAATCATTTCTAGACCATGACAAGTTGTTTGGATCAGAAAGTAAAATACTAGATTGTTCATTGTTCTTTTGTCACTTTGTGTCTCATTTTTGTAATATTTTGTCTAGTTTTTGTTGTTTTTTGTCTTTTTTTGTCTGACTTTTGTTGTTAGTCTCATGTTTTTGTTGTTTTGCATTTCCTTTTTGTCTCGCTTGTGGTTTTTTGTCTTATTTATGTCATTTTCTGTCTTGCTTTATTTGTTGTTTTGTGTTTTGTTGTCTCACTTGTGTTGTTAGTCTATATTTTTGTTGTTTTATTTCTCACTTTTGTCATTTTTGTCCAATTTTTGTCATTGGTCCATTTTTTTGTCACTTTTTAACTTTTTTGTCAAATTAGTTTTGTTTCATGTCGTTTGTCTCAAATTTTTGTCATTTTGTTTCTTGCTTTTGTCTTTTTGTGTCTCATTTTGAAATATTTTGTCTTGTTTTGTTGCTTTTGTGTTGTTTTTTTTTTCTTTTTTTGTCTGACTTGTCATTTTGATCATAAACTGAAATCCTCTCTGGTTCAGTTCCAGATGACTAAATGTTGTGTTCCTTTGTCGACACTCTGTGATCTGGAAGTTGTAATGTGGAAATGATAAACTGAGGCTGAATGTTGATGAAACTGAACTTATTATTCTTCATAAATTTCAGGTTGTTCATGATGTTTAGTAAAAGATAATTCCTTAAATGCGAACATTTTCAGAATGTACTTTTTTACACTAAAACAAAGGAACCATCAGGAGTTGTGGTTATTTCTAGGTTATTCTGCTGTGGTTTTACTGGTCCGGTCCACTGGAGATCAGACTGGACTCAATGTGGAACCTGTTCTATAGGAACCTGTTTCGTGAGCTGTTTTCTAAAGAAATCTCGTGGAATTCTTAAAAAAGCATTGGAAGTTATTGAATGAACATGTTTTCTTTGAGATTGACAGTCAGTCAGTTGTCTAGTTTTGCTTTATTCCAGTTAAGAATACTTATTTCCCAGAAGACAGCTGAGCAGCTGTGGAACATTCTCCCTCTCACCATCAGTCTGAACCGTCCGAAACTTGTGCAGAAGATCTGGGTCACATCTTAAAGGAACCTGATAATCACTTTACTCCATATCTGCTTTAATCTGCTTTAATTTGAACACAAACACTTTATTCTTCTGTTTTTTGAAGACGATTCAGGGAAATCAAGAGATAAACTGGTGATTAAAACGATGATAATTGCACGTCTGATCGCATTTACTTGTAGATTGGACACAAACAGGCAGAAAAAACAGGAGTTCCTCCTTGTAGAAACGTGCACTTTGTTTACTGAGATACTCCACGGTTCACACAGAAAGTGATGCAATTAACTGCAAGTCAGTGGGACTGAATGTTGAGAAGGTAGGACTGTGTGTGTGTGTGTGTGTGTGTGTGTGTGTGTGTGGTGTGTGTGTGTGTGTGTGTGTGTGTGTGTGTGTGTGTTTCACCCACTGTGGGCAAGGCCTCAGCTCTGGTTCTGATTAACTCTCTGTAAAAACACCTCCGTTCAGAACATCACAGCCCGTACATCACACACTGCTTCACACACAACGACACACACACACACACATTCACACACTGTGCAGCTCCTGGAGGCTCCCTGTTCACAAAGGGGAGTCTCCAGCCATCATTCAAAGCCTTCTAGGACTTTAGAATGCCGACGTGCACGCGCTCGTCCACCGGCGTCGACACACACCGCTGTGTTTTCTTAGCTTTGATACACTTATAGAGTTCAGAGGTGAGAGGGCTGGAGGTAACTCTGTGTTTTTCCACAGCTTTCCAACCATCGAAATCTGCTTCTATGCACACAAGGAGGTCCAGATGGCCGGGTGGAGACAAAAACACTCGAGTTGTGCTCAAACGCCAACACAAAAACCCCACACATGATAAGCAGTCGTACAGGAACATCTCAGACCCGCTACCAGACATGATGAGACTCAGAACTTGACCAGTCAGTAATATCAGGCTTCAACACCAGTCAGAGCAGCAGGATGAGCTCATGCCGCTGCCCCGTTAGGTGCACAGTTGTGGCAACAAACACCAACACATGTCAGCTCCGTGAGGTGGAGCCTCCAGGCAGCTCTGTGGGACACGCCATACATACGTGTTCAGTTCTCTCTGGAGCAGTCACATGTGATCAACGGCTAAATTTATCACTCCGAGCCCAACGCCGTCATCCTGCAGAACGAGAGCTTTACATCTGTGTGTGTCTGTGTGTGTTTACGGCCTCCACCCCTGCTACCTCTATAGACCAGGGGTGTCCAACATGCAGCCTGTGGGCCAGAAGCGGTCCTGCAGAGGGTCCAATCCGGCCCTCAAAGTGTAAAAATTACAGAGAAGACATTAACTGCAGGTTGGAAATTAGTAAAACTAGAAATTTAAACAAGTTTGTTTTGATCCTAAAGTAAAATACTAGATTGTTCATTGTTCTTTTGTCATTTTGTGTCTTATTTTTGTAATATTTTGTCTTGTTTTTGTTGTTTTGTCTGACTTTTGTCATTTTTCTCATGTTTTTGTCATTTTGTGTTTCCTTTTTGTCTCACTTGGGTTTTTTGTCTGATTTTTATCATTTTGTGTTTTGCTTTATTTGTTGATTTGTGCATCATTTTTGTTATTTTGTATTTCTTTGTGTCACTTGTGTTGTTTGTTTATTTTGTAGCATTTTGTTTCTTTTTTGTCATTTTTTGTCACTGTAATTTTTTTTTAGCAATTTTTGTCTCTTTTTTGTTTTGTTTCATGTTGTTTGTCTCGTTTTTGTCATTTTGTGTCTCATTTTTGCAATATTTTGTCTTGTTTTTGCTGTTTTTAGTGCCTTTTTGCAGACACCGTGATCTGAGTTTGACACGCCTGCTACCTCTTGAGACACGACTGACGTTGTCTTTAGCGAGCAATTATATCCAGAACGACTGAAAAAGGTCACAGCAATCTGCCTATCAACACTCTGCACCAAATGCCAACTGTGTGTGTGTGTGTGTGTGTGTGTGTGTGTGTGTGTGTGTGCGCGTGTGTGTGTGTGCATGTGTGTGTGTGTGCACTGTACCAAAATGCCAGCAGCCACTCTCAGGCCAGACCCCCACCCATCTATCCACTCTCTCACTCCCCCCACCCTGTAGATAATCTGCAGCAGCAGCATGATTGATGAGCGAATTAATGTTGGCGAGCAAAGCAAGGCATTATGGGAATGAGGAAGTAGCGTTCCTGGACAGGGAGCGTGACATTAAAGGTTACTGTTAGGTGTGATTATGTGTTCCTGTGTAAATGTGTGGACAGTTATTGATGGATGAGGGGCCGTAAATCCATTTTTTTCCTGTTTTTATCGCCATCGGGGTCACAGGCACAGCAAACTCATTAACATCTGAGCTAATTAATGGTAGAAACGTGCACGGATAAACACCTGTCAGTCTGTTATAGTGGATTAAAACCACAGAAAAACTGAATCTGTGTGGTTTTTTGGTAAAATTTGAGCTTGTGTTTTTTAACAACAACATATTTAATTTATCACCACACGTTGTCTTTTGAGCGCCGCTATATTTATGGAGGAAGTAGGACTCTTTTGTGCTTTTATTCAAGGCATAGCTTCCTTCCTAACCATCCTGTCCCACCTTTATCAACTTTTGAAGGGCTTTAGATTGACAATACGAGTCAAATATTCTCAAAAGTGTAATATTTTTCATATATTCACACGTTTTATTCAAGTCATGAGCAGCAAAGATCCACTTTTCAATGTGAAGTGAAACTCTGAAAACCAAAAAGAATCTGCTGACAGAACTACTTATCTGCATCGGCTTGCTTCAGTACCGTTGCCCTCAGGTAGGGCAAATGTGTCAGGAATAAGTCCTTTAGTGAGTCTGTTAAGTGGTGCAGAGAGCAGGGGTCCAGGATCCCTTGGAAGAGTTACCTCCTGGATCGGACGCCTCACCTCAGAGGTTCAAGGTTTTTACTTCACATGACGATCAAATTAGAATATTCTCCCTGAAAAGTAGCTGGAGATAGTCATCCTTTTTCTCCTTGTCCTGGCAAAGTTTCCTTGGAGAGTCTCCATCATTTAGCATGACTCTGTTTAAAAACTTTTAAAGGACTATTCCTCCAGGAGGCCTTGTGTTCCAGCTCTATTCCAGGAGAGTCAAACTCATCTTATTTCAGGTTCCACATTCAGCCCACTTTGATCTCCACATTTCCCCCTTTATTTTAGTGCAAAAAGTACATGTTCACAATTAATGAATGATCTTTTTGCGAAACATCATGAATAACCTGAAATTTCTTGAGAAAAGTAAGCCTCAGTTTACCATTTACACATTACAGCTATGATCAAAATGACAAAAGCCAGACAAAACAAAAGGCAAAAAACAACAAAAACGAGACACAAAGCAACAAAAAATGGACAAATGACACAAGTGAGGCAAAAAAGACATGAAACGACAAAAATGAGAGTCTGATCAGACCCTCCGGAGGACCAGACCCTCCGGAGGACCGGATCAGACCCTCCGGAGGATCAGACCCTCCGGAGGATCAGACCCTCCGGAGGACCAGACCCTCTGGAGGACCAGACCCTCTGGAGGATCAGACCCTCTGGAGGATCAGACCCTCCGGAGGATCAGACCCTCTGGAGGATCAGACCCTCCGGAGGACCAGACCCTCCGGAGGATCAGACCCTCTGGAGGACCGGATCAGACCCTCCGGAGGACCGGACCCTCCGGAGGACCGGATCAGACCCTCCGGAGGACCGGACCCTCTGGAGGACCGGATCAGACCCTCCGGAGGACCAGACCCTCTGGAGGATCAGACCCTCCGGAGGACCGGACCCTCCGGAGGATCCGACCCTCCGGAGGACCAGACCCTCCGGAGGTCCGGATCAGACCCTCCGGAGGATCAGACCCTCCGGAGGATCAGACCCTCCGGAGGACCAGACCCTCTGGAGGACCGGATCAGACCCTCTGGAGGACCGGATCAGACCCTCTGGAGGATCAGACCCTCCGGAGGACCAGACCCTCTGGAGGACCGGATCAGGCCCTCTGGAGGACCGGATCAGACCCTCTGGAGGACCACTTGTTTGACACCCCGTACTGAGAGGGGTGTTTCGTGTCTTTCTGGTCTTGTCCTCTCCTGGCTGCTCTACAAGGCGGTTTCCCTGTTTATGTTCACCAGATGGTGAGCTGTGTTGCAGTGAGTCAGTATATAAAGCAGGGTGTGATTTTACAGACTAACATGGTGGCAGACGCGCTGCTGCAGCATCCTAGAAAACAACCAACCTCCAGCTCCGTCCCAGCTGGATAAAGCACCACTGTCTCAGCTTCATATACTCTTTAACTGCCGGTTTGAGCCATAAATCTCCATTCCCTACCCGCCCGTTAGCGATTAGCAGACAAGATAAAGGCTCTGTAACCTTTAGAAGTCAAAGCATTTGTTTAGGTTTTATGTTGACAGAATTTTTCCCACATGATGGAAATCTCACAGCGACACAGAACTCTTTCTGGACAACAGCATGTTCTGTTAGCTTCTCCTGAACATCTGATAGCTGCCGTAGATGTTCCTGAGGGCTGGAACTTTCTCCTCTTGCTATAAATCACAGAGCTCATTTATTACCCAGAGGAATGCTTCTTTTTATTTTCGCTGCAGACACATTCGTAATAAAGCGTTGTGTTTCTGACAGCCTGCTGACAGGAGGAATTTAGCTCTTTTGTTTTGAGAGAAAGAAACAGAGACTCTGTCTGCTCTTCAGTCAACCAGTGGTTTAGTGAAATGTGGATTATAATTAATGAGCATGAAGAGGTCACTGAACTCACTGATCACGTTTTTGGCCATTTGAGGACATTTTTTCTTATTAGAAGGGGATGATTTTCATTACATGAAGCCTCGTTGAGCCTCCTGACCAACCACAGGAGTTTGATTTGGGACATTTTTGGACCAAAGAAAGAAAAAAAGCAGAGTATGTATGTGCATTCCTTTAATAGAAGGATGCTTCTATCTTCACAGACTCACTACTGCGGCCCGCCTGGTGTATTTCCCTCCTGGCTTTCCAATTTAAATGCAAATGTTCCTAAATCGGACTCCACAAAGACGCAGAGGCAAAATCATTTGACGCAGATGAATTATATATTTTAATTAAGCAGCTGAAAGAATCACGCCTATTCAGCCCTTTCCCCTCCAATAAGAAATGAATAAATAAATATGGAATAAGGAAAGACGGAGCGGGGAATAAACGGAGGGTCAGGGGAGGGACGGAGGGTCGGAGGCAGGAGGGTTTGTGTTGAGTTTGTGTGATTGCAGCGCTAACCGCCCGCGGGCCGTCATTATGGGAACCATCTGAAGCTGTCACATTTCAAAACTATATTGTTTTCTGATAGACGGGTTAAATACCCCCACAGTTTTAAACACACACACACACAAAGCAGCACTTAGAAAATGAAGAGCAGAGATGGGGATTGTGATGCTCTGACAAGGGATGCAATTTTAATTTCACCCCCTGTCACTCTCCTCAATATCTGCTCAGATGAAATACATATGAGCTGCCAATCACTCACACGTATAAATAGACACAAGCACGTGCGCACGCGAAACGCACACTCTCCCAATCTGGCCATGCAAACTATTTCTATCTGTCACAGGTGCACGGACACAAAACCGTCAGGAATGGGAGTGCACGGCGGCATTCAACAGGAGGATCAGAAACGTTTCAGCTGAACAGCAACAAACAGGAAGATAGAATAAATGCATGCAGAACATTTCCTTCCTTTTTACTGCTCATGGTAGCTCTGGAGGCCCCCATACAACCAGTCAGGAACATTAACACAGCTAAGGCAACTTTAACGCCACAATTGATCGGATTCAGAAGCTGCAACAGAAAAACCCCTGGATTTCCAACAGTCCTTGAACTCCTCGTCTGTGAGATTCTATCAGGAAAACCACAAAAATCCAAACCTGAAATTGTGATACTTCAACAAAATCACTTCATTCCACATCTCATTTAAAAATTTACCACATTCTGTCAAAAAACAAACATTTTGCACTCTTTGGCTTAACTGGAAACCACTAATGCTCCAGCTGCGACCAGCATTCACTTCCTCTGCCAGTTCAATCTTAAGCTCCTTTCAGACACCGTTCTGTTAATCAGCAATCAAGTGATTAAGGGAAGCAGTTTTCCACATTTCAGCCCCGATATTTATCCAGAAACATCACAGAGAGGCTTAATACCCAGAACACAGCACACCTTTTCACTCACTTTCCTCCATAGTTTTAAATCCATTAGTTTATTAAATGAAATGTCCATAAAGATAAAACTAAAGACGCTAAAGATTAACGGTACTCACCCATGAGATGAGCCCAAGTTTATTCCTTCCTCCAGTTGTTCAGAATTAGTCCTTCAGCAGCATCGGGCAGCAGTTTGGTCCACATGTGGAGCTCCAGAGAAAGGAAGCTGTGAGTGTTTGGAACTTTATGAAAGCATGAAGAGTGCATCAGTCCAGGTCAGGGTCTGTGTAGATCACTACGTAGGCCTAAATCTCTTCAGCTTCCACAGAATGACAGTTTATCAGCTGCAGTTAAGCATTTCGTCACATTTCAACCGTCCTCATCGTGCTGCGTTTGCATCAGTTGTGTAGTTTTGTGTGATGACACATAAAACATGCAGCTCTCTTCAGCACTGTCAGGAGTTTATCTTCACATGAAAAACTAAAACTGTGACCCATGTCTGAATACTAGAACATCACCCAGTAATGTTCCATTTCCCCTGTCTGAAAGGGCAGATTATATTGGTCCAGGGGCCTGTCGTTCCAGTTCAAACTGTCCAATCACATCAGAGCTCTAGAAAGGAGGCGACCAAGTTCTCCTGATTTCTAAAGATTCCTCCAACAGCAACACCTCAGCTCATAGACACACAGTCAGACTTCAACACTGGACACTCAGAATAAACAACACTTTCATGCTTCCTTCTTCATTCACCTTAATTACTGTGATTTCCATCACACACCTGTTATCCAATCAGATTACAAACCCCGCCTCCTCACCTGACCTATGAAGGAGCTGCTTTAGAGGCAGGCCTCCTCTTTGGCTTCCAGCTGTGGACAGATTCTGACAGGTGACGGCTTTTTCCTGTGTTTTAATGGGCAAAAAAAGAACTTTAAGAAGAAGATGAAGGGCAATTCTGTCTGTAGCCACTTGGACTGTAAAATGAAATAACCAGAAAAACAAAATGATGTGATTTATGTCCACTTTTATATAGAAAAGGCTTCCATGCAGTGCTTCCTAACAGTTAGCTCTTATTTTCTCTGGCTTGGTAACATGATTCTAGGCTTTTTCATTTTGTAACATAAATAATACAAGAAATTCACATTTTAATCTTGTTTTTAAGGGTTATGATGCTTTAAGTTCTGCACTAAAGATGTGTTTTGAGTTGCATTGACTTCTTGTCATGCTTGTGCCGTTTTCATAGAGGTATAGGAATGTTTATTGCTGTGAAAATTATACCAAAGTGGTTCAAAATGCCCAGAAACTAAAATAATTCTCCTCCTAACATACACATAAGAATGTATATAAAAGATCAGCATCAGAAAATTACACTAAACAGCACTTCAGTGGAATTATAGCCGGATATTGTCCAACATCTTCCTCCTGCTGGACAGAAAAGCAGATTTATTTGTATTTTTTGTTTATTTTTTTAATGCATGCTGGTTTTATTTGAGACATTTTGTTCTGTTCCACGTTTTGTGGATAAAAACATCATTCTGACTGATTGTTTATAGAATTCTGAGAAAACGTGCATTGCAGGAAGCCTCTTCTGTGCCATTATCTGAATGCTTTCCATGATGAGAATAACCTTGCCCTGATTGCTTTGACAGAAAATAAAGAAACCCTTCAATTTCTGTTTTAAAATGCCCTCACATGTTTAATGAATCTTTTTCTGTAGAGACTGAGATTTTTTCATTTCCTTTCTAAACATAATTACTTTGTAATTTAAGAAAACATCTCTTTGTTTTTCTGCTGATAATCAGTTGGAACATAAAAGCTTTTCTTTCCAAACGCCCGTCGGGTCATTCATGAAAACATTCCCCGGTGCGTTTAATGTCTTTCACTGTTTCATTGCCTTTTGACATTTTCCTCTGCCTTGTAAAAGCTTTTCCGTGTTTCTCGAACGTCACTCTGCAGATAAGTTTTACTGTTTTACTGAGAGATGCTTAAACATGTGTCGGCGCTGTTCGTGTTCGGCCGTGACAGAGAGACGGAACGAGCCAGGGCGATGACACGAGATAAACTGGAAGACTGACAGTGAAATGTCAAAAGAGAAGAGAGGAAAGGGCCAAACTGAGAGAAGGAGGTAATGGGATATGACAGAGGTTTGCAACAGCTGGAGTCTCAACAAGGAAATTCACTTCCCTTCCTTTTTGAGCACTCACTCTGTTCTTAACCTTCTTCACAGCATTTCTCAGCTGCAGCAGAGTCCCAGAGCAGCTGATAGAGGAAAAACCAGAGACAGGAGAGAATATATACAGAGCGAGGCCACGTTTTAGCCCTGGAAATCCACTGTTGCAAAAATACAGCACTCCAGGGTTACGTCGATTATGCTTAAATAAAAAGGTTGCTTTGACGAATATTTCGGCATAGTTTTCAAAAGAAACATGCAAATGTGACGCATTTAGGACTTCATTTCTCAGCATTTTTGGGCCTGACATATGTCACATTTGCACATTTCTTTTTAAATTATGTAGAAAAATTAAGTAGAAACAACTTTATTTATGTAGACATCCAGCTCCAGTGTCCTCGTCCTGACTTCATGCTGCTGTACCTGAGCTGACCTTTCTCAGGACTAATCAACATGTTTAATGTGAACAGAAAGAAACAGCACTGTAAACGTTCTGAGGGAAATGTGGGTTTGTGTGAGAACCGCCGGGGGCTTCTCCTGTTGACTCTGAGGCTCGACTCGGACAGAAAGCAGAAACTGCTGCTCAGCGACTGGATCCAGAACATGTCCTGGAGCCAGAGATGCTGCACACATGGCTGGATCAAAACACAAGAGAAAACCTTCAGCAGCTCCCCTTAAAACCCCACACTGGTCCGTTTCTTTCACAGGATCAGCTACCTTAAAAGTAACCGTCAGCCGCCTTCTTTATTTTTCCACTTCCACTTAACCCAAACCTGCAAATGAACCAAACATGAGTGAACTTCAGATGCTAAATTAGCTTCCTGTTGGCTCTAGCTTCACATTTGGAGCCCAGGCAAGAGAAGGCTGTACATTTTTTCATTTAATTTGTGTCAGAAAAGTAAAAAACCTCACGTCCATTTCCCAAAATGTCCAACTTTATCTCTCCCAAACAGAACACATTGGTTAACCCTCTGATTTCCCTGCTGGTTTCTGGGCTTTTATTTATTTTTAAAGCTCCGGGCACATTTTTACTCACTGTGTGCACATTTTTCACTACAACATAAGTCCAAACAGCACAACCATGGCTAGAAATAGAGAAGTCGAAACTGTCTTCAGTGCAGGGTCATATAATTAAAACACCACGAATCATAAAAAAGATAAAACTTTCATTATTTGTTTGTTACCCAAGACATGGAAATAGTAAACATATAGAGCATTCTCCAAAGTACCGACAGATCCTGAGAGGTTAAAAAAACTAAAACAAAACCTATGATTCATATCACATATTACTGATATGTTACTACAGCAGAGGGAGCTTTGGATTGGTTGGTTCTCTGTTTATTGTTTCTAAGGTCTGCCTCTTGCTGTGTGAAGTCCTATGAGGGGACGTATGCTGTGGATTGGTGTTATATTCTATATAATATTTAGAAATATTTCACTGTTTTTGTTAAGTTACTGCTCCCATCAGAGCCCTAGGAGCTGCCTGGTTGTGGTCAGGAGTGCAAACGTTTTCGTTGTTGTTTATTTGTTTGTTTCTTGTAGAATTTAGTTCCTGGAAATGTTGTCGTCGTTGTTTTGCTTTTTGCAGATTTTACATGAAGCGTAATGGAAGTTAATTATTGGTTCAGATTTCCAGTCGTCACAGATGATGAGTTCCAGGACTGTTAGAAAGTTGAAAATCTGACAATTCCTTGTCTTTGTGCTGCGTTTAGCTCTGATAAATAGCACAATTTCTGATTTAGAAGATTTAACCCTCCTGTTGTCCTCATTTATGGGCACCAAAAAACATTGTTTCTTTGTCTGAAAAAATTCAGCAAAAAAAATTCCACAAATTTCTGAAAATTTGCAAAACCTTCAGGAAGAAAATTCCAATAATTCCTTAAAAGTTTCCCTTAAAAGTTTTATTCAAAAAAATCCCCCAAGTTTGGCAAGAAAATTCTTGTATATATCTTTTAAAAATGAGTAAAAATCTTCCCAGAAAAATCCTAAAAATATCCAAAATGATTCCATATATATCAGTAAAACTTCTAATATTTTCTTTAAGAACATTCACAAAAAAAATCAACCAAAATCCAGCAAATTTCACTGGATTTTGGTAGATTTTTTTGTGAATGTTCTCTTTTTTCCACCAAAAAATGTTCAAAAATTTCCCAAAAATGTTGAAAAGTTTCACAGTGAAAATATATTATTTTTCTAGATTTTCAGACTTTAAAACGGGTCAGTTTGACCCGCAGGACGACACGAGGGTTAAAAACAAACAAACTAATGAAAGCAACACCTCCCTTTTCTGCTTTTCTTGATTTTGGGGGTTCAGGTGGTTCCATCTTGAAACTGAGGCTCTAAATCTTTTGTGATTCCACGGCGGGGCCGAGGAGTGTCCCTGAACTCCTGTTGTTCCCTGTGAAGGCTGTTTGTTTATGGCGTGCTATACCTTTAAGAGCTGCTGGCCGGAGCCCATCCCAGAGAGGATGGACCCATTAGCTGATGAACACAACGAAAGAGGGAGATGCACATAAAGAGAAGGAGGTTTTACTGTGAAAAAGGATTGCTACAGTGAGGGAAGTAAAGGGAAGAAATAAGAGCAGTTTTACGAGTGAAGAAAGAAAGAAGAAAAAGAAAAGAAGCACTCCAGTGATTGTAACTGAGAGGAGACAGGAAGCAGCTATCTGTCCATCTCCTGCATGCTGTTGTAGGCGTCTATGGGTCTGTCAGTCAGTCAGGACGACAGGCGGACACACTTCCTCGCTGATGACTTTGCTGTGTGTGTGTCTACAGATGGCCAACCTTGTGACATCGCTGTGCTGCGTGGTTCTGGCCGCCGTGGTGGTGGCCTACGCTCAGAGACGCAGTCAGCTGGGTGAGTACGCATTTTACCTTCTACTCCTGCACCACACGCTTCACCTCTCAGCCGAGGCCTCCTCTGTCCTCGTCATTCTCAGAGAGTTTACTCTATTCTGCTGCTCTTTACTCTTCTTCTTAACTTTACTCCACCTTTAACCCTCCTGTTGTCTTCATTTACGGCCACCAAAAAATATTGTTTCCTTGTCTGAAAAAAATGCAAAAATTCTGCAAAAAATTCACCAAATTTCTGAAAATTTGCAAAACATTCAGGAAGAAAATTCCAATAATTCCTTAAAAGTTTCCCTTGAAAGTTTTATTTAAAAAAAAATAAAATAAAAAAATCACCAAAATTGGCAAGAAAATTCTTGTAAATATTTTCAAAAAATGAGTAAAAATCTTCCAAAAAAATCCTAAAAATATCTAAAGTGATTCCATATATATCAGTAAAACTTCTAATATTTTCTTTGAGAACATTCACATAAAAATCAACTAAAATCCACTGGATTTTGATAGATTTTTATGTGAATGTTCTTCAGAAACATTTTTTAACAGGTATTTTCTACCAAAAAATGTTCAAAGATTTTCCAAAAATGTTGAAAATGTGGACATCAGAAGTTTCACTGTGAAAATAGATTTATTTCTCCACATTTTCAAACTTTAAAACGGGTCAGTTTGACCGGCAGGACGACACGAGGGTTAAGTCATTTTATTTGTTCCTTTTCTGCATTATTTCTACTTTTCCTGCAGTTTTGTGTCACTGATGCTGACCTTTTTTTTTGCATTCTGTTCTACTGCAGTTGAACAGTCTCTGTTTTTCCATCTGACACAATCAATGCATACTAGGCCTGTTTTCATTTTGCGTTTGCTGCTTTTTTTAATGGCTGTTTAGTTGTGAATGTTTCTGGATGTCAGCTGTGACTTTTTCCAGAGTGAACTAGAGTAGAAGTTGCTCTCCGTGAGGTCAAAGGTGCAGCGGTAAACCTGTGAGAAATTCGCTTTTCCTCTCTCGCAAACATCCTGACAATAGCCGGGTAAATAGGTTTGCTTTTCCTGCTAATATTTTGTCCACATTGCCAGGGCTACCTCCATAACAAATCCTGCTGCAACAAAGGATCCAGTCAGGTCAACTGATGATCATGAGCGTGTTTCAAATGATTTGTGTTTCTGAAAAGACGTAGTGCTGCGTCTGCTCTTCGGAGAGTTCACGCTAC
Source organism: Amphiprion clarkii (assembly GCA_027123335.1). Taxonomy (NCBI): domain Eukaryota; kingdom Metazoa; phylum Chordata; class Actinopteri; family Pomacentridae; genus Amphiprion; species Amphiprion clarkii. The sequence goes on along the minus strand of CM049585.1, from coordinate 761,790 downwards.
ATGCATGGCCATAAATTAAAGCATGTGTGTAAATGGTGTGTGTGTTTAACGGTTGGAGGGAGTCGATTTGTCACTTGACTTCTAGTGAAGACTGGTCTCGGCTTGTTAGCCAATGAGGCCGGACTGTTTAAGTCAGCTGACCCGCGGAAAGAGTCTGAGGAAGTCAATAAGTCCCCAGTGACGCACATCAATATGTCACGAGGGTCGCACACAAACGCTCAGTCAGACGCACAAACCCAGAGAGGAATGCTGTCTCTGGGTCGGATGTGGAAGCAGCTGAGAAGGTGAGAGAAGGAGGGACAAAAAGGAGAAGTGGATGGAAGTACGGAGGAAAACTGAAGGCAAACAGAAACAGACAGATGGGGAATGATGGGGAAGAGAGCAGGACGAAGCAGAGAGAAAATGAAAAGAATTACGAGAGCAGAAGATGACACTAAGTCATGGGTTTCAATTTGATATCCCTTATTTAACTTAATGCAAGTTGTTTATCTGAAATAATAATCAATTTTTTTATGCTTCTCTCAACCCTCTGACTTAACTGTGTCTATTCTCCAGATATTTTACTGATCATTCTGCATCTATTTTAGTTTTTGTGTTTGGAAAAGTGGAACAAAAGTAAGACAGAGAGGGCGGGAAAAATAATGAGAGAAAAGGTGAAAAGGCAGCGCTTCAGGGAATAGCGGTTCTGCACAGAGGGAGGAATAAGTAACACATAGTTCTGTCTTTAGGAACAAGTTTTTATGTGTCTTTAAGTGTTATTTGCCTTAGTTAGAATCACTTCCAGTAGAACTAAACTGTATTCTCAGACACTTGTTTTCTTCCACATTACTTTTGTTTGTAATGAATCCACATATTTCTGCCGTTTATTTCACTCTTTTAGACTCGCCACCCTTTAGACCCAGAAAATAAAGGAGAAACTTCAAACACATTTTAACCCAATCTAAGATATTTTCCTAAAATTATTGTTATTATTAAAGTTTGTATGTACATTCTTAACTTTTGTGTTTTTAGTATCCTGGTGTATATTTTTTTCTTATTTATATTGAATATATAGTGTATATATCTTATGTCTTTAATTTAGAAACGTGTTCTCGATTTTTCTTACTGTCACTTTGCTGCTGTGACGTTGCAAATTTCCTCTTGTGGGACCAAAACATGGTGTTTTCTGAAACCTAACTAGGCAAGCTTTTGTGCCAAAACCAAACCAAAACCCAACTGAAGCCTTTTATGAAAGTAAATAACTGCAAATGGAACTTAAATCTGTGACTGATGGACATAAAGCTAAATGGGTAGAGGTCTGATCGATGACTTATGCCTCCGTCTTTACCTCTTTGTGGCTTTTTTTATCAAAACTTCAGGAGAATTGCGGTTTAGTTGTGTGGAAAAGGTTCAGATTACATTCCTATTCGTGCCTCCAAATACTCCGCAACACACCCATTCCTGTTTAGTCCGTGTAAAGAACTGCACACGCGTGACCAAATAACAAAGCAGCAGTGTTACTCGTCTGGACGTTTGCACCCAAATCATAGCCTGAAACTCCCACATTTACACACATCTGTCTGCCTTCCAGAGCGCCTTGTTTCTCTGACAAATTGCCAGCTAGTTTGATTGACAGGATTCCCGGGGGTACGCCTCACTTGGCAGCGAGCGTGCACACGCACACACACACACACACACACACACACACACACACACACACACACACACACACACACACACACACACACACACACACACACAGTAATGCATGTGTGCACACGTATACGTAGCCGGCACCGAGGGATAGAAGAGGAATGAACTCTCTTGTTAGGTCTGACTCAATTCATACGAAACGCACACACAGAGGACACACACTGTCCTTGTGTGTTCTTGTGTGTGTTCTTGTGTGTATACGTGTGTGTGTTTGTGTGTGACATGGGCTGTATAGGAAATCCATCTGAGACTTCATAATTAATGACAGCAGCGCGTTGCCGAACAAAGACAATAAGAAGCAGCGGTAGAAAACATCCACAGATGGAGTCAGACGAATAGATACGAGCCTCACGTTTGCAGAAGTGGATGTCGTCTGGAGGAGACAGAGTGAAAGGCAGCCGGCCGGCAGAGGGATGATGGAGGGCGGAGCGAGATGAGACGGAGAAACAGATGAGGCAACATGAAATAAACAAGAACTCATCTGAGAAACAGAGAGAAAAAACCCCACCTCAGATGCAACACATCTAACACACTGCAAAAACTCCAAATGCTACCAAGTCTGTTTGTCTTATTTATAGTCTAAATGTCTCATCCCACTTGATTTAAGATAAATTCACTTAACAAGAGACATTTCAGCAGATGGAGGGACTTGGTTTAAGACAATGCATCTTAAATATCTTGTTAAGTCAAGAACATTCACAAAAAAATCTCTGTTCTTAAGAAAACAGAAGTTCTACTGATATATATGGAATCACTTTGGATATTTTTAGGATTTTTTGGGAAGACTTTTATTCATTTTTTGAAAATATTTACAAGAATTTTCTTGACACATTTGGGGGATTTTTTTGAATAAAACTTTTCAGGGAAACTTTTAAGGAATTATTGGAATTTTCTTCCTGAAGGTTTTGCAAATTTTCAGAAATTCGGGGAATTATTTTGCAGATTTTTCTGGATTTTTTTCAGACAAGGAAACAATATTTTTTGGTGCCTGTAAATGAAGACAGCAGGAGGGTTAATACATCTCAGATTAGGAGGTTACATGAAAGCAAAAATCTATTCTTGAGTGAAAAACTGCTTTTGTTTTTTAGCACGTCTGGCTTATTTTAAGACACCTAAGCTTGACAATCCTGGTAAAATAGAGCTTAAAATAAGTTTTCCCAGCTAATTTTAAGATCTCAATATTCTAAATATCATATCTTATTTGAAGAAATCTTACCAAGCCATTTTTCACTTGTTCTATTGGCAGATTTTTTTCACTTATTTCAAGGTAAAAGTTCCTTGAAATAAGTTTTTTTCTTGTTTTGAGAGGGGCATGTTTTCCAGCGCACACGAAGAGAAAACCTTCTGAGAGTCGACTGACATTGCAGCTACAGTTGCTATTCCTTTGATTCAAGTATGTGCTGGCCGTGCTTTCATTCAGAGACTCACTGAAGGATTTAAATAATTCCAAACACTGGGATTATAAAGTGAACAATATTCCATTCAAGTGGTTGCGATGAGACGAAGAAATACCTTGAGATATGCGAGTGCAGCAACAAAAGACAGGAACATGTAGAAGCTGTCACTGACCCGCCACTCATTGCTGGAACAAAGGCTTTATTTTACATTAAATCTAGTTATTGATGCTCAATCATACCTCAAAAAGCTCCTCCTGTGACGTGTAAACGTCTGGTTGTACACCACCTTGGATTGTGCTACATTCACTAACTTTTTGTCCTTCATTATGACTCCCAGCGTAAGTCAGACTCTTCTGATGACAAAGAAAATGATGATGATAAAAGCTGCAGCCGTCCTACTAGTTAAACTCGTGCTGCAAAATGAATTGAGAGTCGCAGCAAACTTGACTTCTTTGCTGTTGCTCTTGACATACATTACAAACAGAGTGAAAACTGAACAAAAACAGAATAAAACAGCATGAATACATGTAAATAAATCATTTTAACTGAACCAGTTAGTCCAAAAATGAAGTTAATTACTTAGACGCTGCCTCTGTGGCGTTATAAAGTAGAGAGCCGTGCATCCAGAAAAACACGTACCTGTGTAAAGCTAAACATCAAAATAGTGGACAGCAAGTTTCAAAATAAAGATTTTTTTTCAAAAATAAAGTACATCGATAAGAAAAAAAACTTTAACCTTTAAAAATATGAAAATTTACATAAAAATACCGAATAAAATACGGCATTTTTCCATTACCAGCACCACATTTAGTGTATTTAACATTTAATATGTGTATTTTTAGCAAAAATTGAGGTTAAAGCTGTCGTAAATATTAAAGCCTATGTCCGTTATTAACACAAAAGTAACAAACTGTATTTTTTACATGTGATAAATGCAGAAATTTCCATGTTAATATTGCAGCATGTTTCCATTACTAGTACAACAATATGTACATTTAACTGGGAAAACTGCGTTCTTTTAGAGAATTAAATTCAAAAATTACAGAACTGTTTTACATACTACTTAAATAAACGGCACCAAACTGTTTTAGAGTTTACAGATTTTTACTGTCATGATTTAACAGTTTTTCACCGTAAAACTTACAAACATTTTTTATAGTGGACATTTCCGCTTTGCAGTGTGTGTGTGTGTGTGTGTGTGTGTGTGTGTGTGTGTGTGTGTGTGTGTGTGTGTGTGTGTGTGTGTGTGTGTGTGTGTGTGTGTGTGTGTGTGTGTGTGTGTGTGAGAGAGAGAGAGAGAATGTGGTGACATCATGCTGTTGACTGAGAGGGCTCGTTATTTATGGGAGTCCATATCCTGATTGAGAGACGAACATTTCCACTCATCATCATTCCCTCCATCTCTCTCTCTTCCATCCTCTTCCTCCGTCCACATCGTCCACATTTTCTCTCTTTACATTACTTCCTCCCTCAATCTTTTCTCACATCATTCCAATCTCCATTTCCTCCTCCTCCTCCCATCCCTCCATCCATCCACCAGGAGATTTATCAGCCATGACATCATCTACACCACTGTCTCTAAATTCTGCTTCATATCAGCTGAGCTTCGGTACCTCCACACTCCATCTCTGGACGGACGAGGAGGAGAAGACAGGCAGATCTCTGACACGTAAATAAGGCAGAAAAGATGAGGAGAGTAAGATGTTAACTCCGGCTCTAATTCCATGGTATACCAGCTGTCAGAGCTCTATTTATTTGTGGAGCGTTTGCTGCTGTGACTCTCCAACATGCCTGGGTGTGTGCTTTACCACCACAGCCTCACTGAACCATCATCATGACCATGTTAAACGTTCAAATGAAATTCATCCTGGTGGTTATATATTTTTTAAATCCTCCTTCCTCCCCACAGTCATGCATGACAGCCCAGTGTGATCTGACTGGTGTGCAGATGCTGACACAGACAGATGTAATATAAGCACTCCAAAAACAAGATGTCAGGCAGAATTAAATCTGTTCCTGTTAGAACAGTCTCTTCATGTAATTATTTATCTTTTCACTCATTAGACCTCATGTATACGTGTTCATTATGACAGTATTTTAATAATCTGTTACTGTAGTTTATGCTCTAAATGTGTGAAATCTGTATGCAGGTTGTGATCACTTTTGTCCACGTTTTTACTTAAGTCACGTTTTCAAGATGTTTGTTGGAAAATGGCCTATTTTCTGTTATTTGGCAAAGCAAGGGGGGTATATCATTTATAGTAATGCAGAAGAAATGGCTCAGAGTAATTATTTTAGATGACCACGTACACTACCATTCATGTTTTACAGTAAAATACAGTAAAAATCAAGAAAAAAATAGTAAAAATATACTAAAAACTATAGTAAAATACAATAAAAATCTAGAAAATATCTAGTAAAAATACAGTAAAAATATAGTAAAAATACAGTAAAAATATGATAAAAATAGAGTCAAAATTGTTGTAAAACAGTAAAAATATAGTAAAAATCTTGAACAAAATACAGTTAAAACACAGTAAAATATAGTAAAAATATAGTGAAAATACTGTAAAATATATTAAATATATACTAAAAATATATGCTACTGTTCAAACGTTTGGGTTCATCCAGATAATTCCATGTTTTCCATTAAAACTCCCACTTTTCTCCATGTGCTAACATAACTGCAGGGTTTTCTAATCATCAATGAGCCTTTCAACACCATTAGCTAACACAATGTAGCATTAGAACACAGGAGTGATGGTTGCTGGAAATGTTCCTCTGTACCCCTATGGAGATATTCCATTAAAAATCTGCTGTTTCCAGCTACAATAGTCATTTACCACGTTAACTAGACTGGATTTATCATTCATTTAATGGTATCTTCATTGAAAAAAAAATGCTTTTATTTCAAAAATAAGGACATTTCTCAGTGATCCCAGACTTTTGAACGGTAGTGTTTGTTCACAAGGCTTAACATCTGAGTGTAAAGTCATAAAAACCAGTGCATATTGGATAAAAATGAGGATTTTAAAGGCAAACACAATCACAGATTAAAGTTCTCCGGAGCAGAATGCACAACATGTTGAACAAAGTAGAAGTTGTTGTGTTCAGAGTGCGACTGTTTGTGATTTGTGCCTCTCTGCACTTTTAGAACTCCAAAAAGACAAACCCAGACAACTAAATGTAATCAATTATTCATGGGATTTAACAGCTCTCTGATGTGTCATCAGAGACTAAACAGACAGCTGCTGTAAATCAGTAAATAAGCACCAAAACCTGCCGTCGGTGTGCGTGTGTTTTCCTGCGTGTTGTTGTATGTTTAAGCCATGTATGTGTCAGCGGGGAGCCTCGATTGCAGCTCATTATCCTGAGTAGCACTCAGTGTAATCAGGGCTGCCGGTTCGACACGCTGTTTGTATTAAATTCAAGACGGAGCTCAGCCGATTGATTGACAAACTGGATTGGCAGATGGATTCTAGTCTGACTGACTGGCAGACAGGCAAAGGGAACTAATCCCATTTAGTCGTGGCTTTGAAATGTAGAAAATAAAGACAGCAGAGAAGAAAGTCTCCAAAATATTATGTTTAAAGTAAAATACATTTAATCACATTTAGACAATTTATGTCTACATCAGGGGTGTCCAACAGGCGGCCCGTGGGCCAAAAGCGGTCCTCCAGAGGGTCCAATCCGGCCCTCAAAGTGGAAAAATTCCAGAGAAGACATTAACTGCACTAAAACAAAGGAAAAATATGGAGTTGTGGTTATTTATAGGTTATTATGCTGTGATTTTGCTCCACTAGAGATCAGACTGGACTGAATGTGGAACCTGGACTCAGATGAGTTTGATACTCCTGATCTACATGCAAATATGCAGTTGAGCTTCACTTTCTCTGATATTTTGCAACAGTTTTGGCTCCAAATGATCCAAAAGTAACTGAAAGTAGTTGAATGTGCTGCAGACAGACAGACTAACCCCATTCTGTAAATCCATCCTGGTGGTTGGATCCTCTGCCTGGTTGACTCACAGCTGACTGGATGATTACATGGTCGCCTGACAAGCACATTAGTCAACCGGTTGACCTGAGAATTCTCGTTGTTGTTCCTGCTGCAGGCGAACAGATTAAAGAAGGAACGACTAGCTGGCCAACTGTCTGACACCAGGAAGATAAAGCAGCAGATAAAGTGCTTGACTGACACTAATATTTTGCCTGTTGGCTGGTTGGCTAGATTACTGCTGTGGATGTTTAGCAGACGAGTGCTGGGAGGATAATAGTTTATGTCTCTGTGAGTGCTAATGCAATGCACTGCAGCGGTAATAGATAATAGAGAGACTTGATTTTTAAGAGAGGAGGAAGGGAGGCATGCCAAGAAAGTTTGTAATTGAACAAGAAACAGATATAGAAAGTGAAATGGCAGTGTCTAAGATTGAAATTTGAGTTTATTCATACGTGGAGTGGCATATATGTTGCCGTCAAGACTTACTAATTTAAAACGCCACTTTTTGTTGGGTTAACTCACATTAACCCTCCTGCTGTCTCCATTTACAGGCACCAAAAAATATTGTTTCCTTGTCTGAAAAAAATCCAAAAATTCAGCAAAAAAATTCCCAAATTTCACAAACAAAATTCCAATAATTCCTTAAAAGTTTTCCTTCAAAAAATGTATTTTAAAAAATACCCCAAATTTGGCAAGAAAATCCTTGTAAATATATTCAAAAAATGAGTAAAAATCTTCCCCCCAATTGAAAAATATGTAAAGTGATTCCATATATATCAGTAAAACTTCTAATATTTTCTCTGAGAACATTCACATAAAAATCAACCAAAATCCAGAGAATTTCGCTGGATTATGGTTGATTTTTTTGGTCAATGTTCTTAAGAAACATTTTTAACATTTCTTTTTTTCCACCAAAAAATGTTCAAAGATTTCCCAAAAATGTTGAAAATGTGGACATCAGAAGTTTCACTGTGAAAATATATTTTTTCAACACTTTCAAACTTTAAAACGGGTCAGTTTGACCTGCAGGACGACAGGAGGGTTAAGATAGATACATAGATAGATAGATAGACAGACAGACAGACAGACAGAGACAGATAGATACTTTATTAATCCCGAGGGAAATTCAAGAAAAAATGTGTGTTGATTCTTATGCAGAAGGCCAAAAAATCTGGCATTCTTGGAGATTTGCGTAGATTTTTCCTCATGAGGATCACAGTTTGACTAAATTTTATCCTTTCTGAATCCAGCAGCGTATCTGATTGTTAAATTAAAATAATTTGGCATGTCTTATGACACTGATTTAGGTTTAACTTTAAAATTTTTACAATAATTTTCCTTGAATTGCAGATTAATTGATCCTACAAAGGAAACGAGCAGCAATAGCTCATGTAGCTCATTAGATTGTTTCCTAAGGAAGTCTCACTACTTTATTGGTCTTTCTGAAAAGTCTTTTTTACTCTGAGCCATGGTTCCTCTCTCTAACAAATTATCTTTCCAAGAAACCCATGGAATTAAGGTTAATTCAGAGCTACAATAAGGCAGTATGAATATTTTATCAGCCTGGAACTGGAGCTAAATCAGGACGCCCCACTGCTAAACACAATCATCCACTTTGTCAATCAGTCCGTATTTTCTCTCCTAAATGTGCATCAGAAGTCATGGTTTTAAATGAGAGACAAAATGTGAGATAGGAGAAAGAAATATCCGTAGAATCCATTATTGTTTAGTAGTGAATGTTGTGTAATTGGTCCGCTATAGATGCAGGATTCCCGACTGTCTGATAAAATCTGTCTGGTAATGGACCATTTCCAACCAATCACAGTGGAGTTTTTTAGCAAAGATATGGAATCTCAGAATCTCTCCGTCTGACCCAGAGTGTTTTTGTGTGTTCATGCGATGTCTGAGCGAGTGTGAGTGTGTTTGTCCTGTCTTTAGCTCTTTTTAACTCATTAATCTTTCAGAAGGGATCCCCAGTGAAGCTTTGATCACGTTCTCTCTGTCTCTGATGGCCTCTTCCCTAAAGCCTGCAGCCGTTAAACAACGTTGTACGCTCGCATTAAAGATTCAGGCCCTTCCATTCCTCTCACAAAACCATGAAATAAGAGTGGAATCGGGGTGGAAACCCGCTTTGATCTGCGACTCTTTCTAGAGCAGATGATGCCCTTTAACTTGGTCCTGGAGTATTGACACTTGGTAAAGATGTTCATGAACTTTTGAGTTTACTCAACGGTGACATTGTCAGTCTGGATGAATCTTTTTATGAAGATGTTTTTTCCTTGAACCTGTGAGCATCTTGAAGGTGAGAATGACTCGAAAAGAAGTTCATTGATGACTTCCCAAATGAAGATTTAAGGTCATTCATTTGGTGAAATTTGCTCCTTTCATCGCTCTGAAAACACTCCTGATTCAACCAAAGTTCACTCTCACTGATGCTGTGAAAGAAACGCAATTTAGTTTAGAAACCAGCATCTTCTCCTGCTAAAAGGTTCGACTGATGCAGGAAAGGCTTCTCTTTGGCAACGGAGGATTAAAGTCAGGAACAAGATGTTTACTGAAGGTTCTTGTGTCACGTGGAGCCATCATCCTGAGAGTTTGGTTTTTTGCATGTTGTTTACTCCTGGTTTTATCATGATTTTGGGTTTGGCCCTGGCGCCAAACTACGTGTTGGTTTGGGCAGATATCTCGCTTTGGTGGACACTTTATAGACACGTTTTAGAAGCTTGGTTAAGTTTAAGCACCAAAACTGCATGGTTAGGTTGTAAATGCCACAGCATTTTTGAAGGTTTTCATAAATGTTTCTGTGTTCAGAGAGTGATAGGATACCAGGGTGATCTCTCACAATCTGATTTTTATGCAGTTTAGGTGTTTTTGAACACAATTCTTGGGAAACAGAGCTGTGTTTGTAGATCTATAGTAAAATATATTGCCATAATTAGAGACCCATATTGTAAAAAGAGCAAAACTTGTATATAAAAGACTGTCACCTCTGGCCAGGTCAGATCAGTCGCTTTTCCCGACAGCCCAACTCCCATCAGATTTGAGCAAGAGGATTTTCTTTTTCTCCGTCTTCCTACTACTTTGCTTCGTCTCTCCGTGCGAACGTCTCTAATCTTTTTCAGTCTTTCTTTCCTCCTCATCTCTCTCAGAATCACTTTCATTAGCATCATTCCACAGACAAAGACAGCTGCCTTGATCTTTGACATTCACCACCTGAAAGTGGAAAGTGCAGAGGCATTTCTTTCTCCTTCCATCGTCGTTCTCTTTCAAACGAGCTCCACAGATGAAAGTGGAGGTGGGGCTCAGGTGGAACTGCCCTTAAGCAGCACCAGCCGCCGTAAAGATGCTCACTTTGGCTTCACGCAATTCATTAAAAGAACCAAATAATATGCCTGAGTGTGTGTGTGTGTGTGTGTGTGTGTGTGCTGCCTAATGTGAGTCATTAGTGGAAGTGTCGTCTAATGAGGCTTGCAGCAGGTCACAGGCAGCCAATGTTTAATGACAAACAAATAGTGAACGGAGTAATGTGACGGCTTCAGGGCCAGACGGCGTTTAGCATTTTGGAGCTGGAACAATAAATTTGGCTACAGAGGATTTTATTCGGGAGCCATGAACACACAGATGTGTGCACATATAGTAGTGTTTGTGTGCCTGTTGTCCTGCTTATTAACTTGCTAACTTCTGGTAATCCCATCAGGAATTTTTCAATCAGCGCCTCACAGAGACGACTCCATAGTTTCTGTGTTTGTTTGTGGGTTAACACATGTAGAACCCAGTTTACAGGTGTTTTCCTTCTTCTTTAAGTGCCAGAGTTAAAGTGTAGTTCAAGGGAGTCAAACTCATCCTAGTCCAGGTTCCACATTCAGCCCAGTTTGATCTCCAGTGGACTGGACCAGTAAAACCACAACAGAATAACCTAGAAATAACCACAACTCCTAATGGTTCCTTTGTTTTAGTGCAAAAATGTTCACATTTCAGGAGTTATCCTTCTACAAAACATCATGAACAACCTGAAATTTCTAACTTTTAGTCACAGCTATCTGGAACTGATGATGTAGTATTTTACTTTATGATCAAAACGACAAAAGTCAGACAAAAAACAACACAAACAAGACAAAGTATTACAAAAAACAAGAAACAAAATGACAAAAAATGAGATAAATGAGATGAAACAAAACAAAAAGACACAAAAAACAGACAAAAAGTTTCAAAGCAACAAAAAATGAACAACAGACGCAAAGAAAACACAAAACGAAACACGTGAAGCAACGAATAAAGCAAAACAGAAAATGACAAAAATAAGACGAAAAACACAAGCGAGACAAAAAGCAAAACACAAAATGCAAAAATGAGACAAAAGTCAGACAAAAACAACAACAAAAACAGACAAGGTTTGAAACTTGGCAGTTTTTGGATTCGTTGGTCTCTCTATGATCTGATATTTGAAGGTGTTGACCTGAAATGACCTGAAATGACCTGAAATGACCTGAAACGATCTCAGATGACTTTACGCAACATGAGCCATTTAAATCAAATTGAATTGACAGCTTTCAATACTTTAAATTCCCTGTTTTATATTAGAATATCCAGAAATATAAGATGGTTATTTTAGAAATCAGAAACACCAGAAGCAGAAAACAAAAACCTCCTTATGCTGCCAACTTCTACTCCTGGACTCGGCAACGGGGAGATTATGTGGCCGATGCTCCACGGGGGAGTGAAGGTTGGACGAGATAGAAAGATAATAAGATTGTCTTGTTTCTTTCTCTAAACGCCCCACAGTTGTTTTGCCTCTTCTGCTTATTTATTTACTTCCATTTGCTAATTATTATCACCATCAGCATGTTCAGGGTTTTGCTAATCAACTCTTTTTACTCCTGACTGTATCTGGATGTGATTCCAGTTTACTGGTGTCTGAATGCGACATCCCATCATAACACCAGGCTTTGGCAGGACATTACGCTGCACAATGTCCTGCTGGATTATGCAACAGCAGCAGCGCATGGTTGCATGTCTGACAGTGACGGAGCAGGCTGGTTGTTGTACAGAGCCGGCCTGTTATCTGTTAATATTAATCCCAAACCATTGGACCACCAGCACCAGCAGCAGCACTTCAACAGAAACACTGGCTGGAAACTCACCACCTGCTCCCATTGTTCAAATCCTATTATGTGTTTGAAGTACTAAAGCACTTCTACTGAATTTCTTTCTTCCATCAATGCAGACGAGTCCTCTGCTGCGATGACGAATTATTTCATCCCTTTTTTAAAAACACTTTGGAACATTTCTGCTTTTCTTTTTATCACGAAACAAACACAAATCCAAGCTTTTGAAAAGCTGCCAGTGGATATAAACAAACAAAAAAAAGATTAAACAAAAATATGAATAATTTGCCAACGTAGGAGTCAGTCTGTACCTAAAATAATACGCTGCCATTGGACCAAATCATTCCTAACAGTGAGGAATAGTGTGTTGTTCTCATCTCACACTGTAAAAAATGTCAAATCATGACAGTGAAAATCTGTAAACTCTACAACTGTTTGATGCAGTTTATAAAACAGTGAATCACTATAAATAGTCAGGAGAAAAGTGTGCTCTTTAGATTTTCTTTCTCTTGAAAAAATACATTTCCTGACTCCTGCACAGTTTTTAATGGCAAAATGCCGTAATATGTAGAAAAGTACTGGAATTTTTGCATTTAATTCTCTAAAAGAATCCAGTTTTTCCCAGTCAAATGTACATATTTATTGCAATATTTATAACAAGTAGCATTTCTGCATTTATTACATGTAAAAAATACAGTTTATCGGTCAAATTGATGTAGTTTTGTGTTAATACCAGACATATGCTTTAATATTTATGACAGCTTTAACTGCAATTTTTGCTAAAAATGCACATAATAAATGTTAAACACACTAACTGTTGTGCCGATAATGGAAAATGCTGTAATATTTATATTAAGTTACACAAACTTTGTTTCATATAGTATTTTCATGTAAATTTTCAAATTTTTAAAGGTTAAAACTTTTCATTTTACAGTAAAATATGGAATGAAGCACGTTTTTTTCACCCTACAGTCAACAATATCAACACATTTCTTTACCGTAAATGTAGAAAATGTTTAACGGAATTTTACGGTACCACAGCTGCTGAAATTTTATTTTTTTGCAGCTTTGGGAACACATGGAAATATGCAGAAAAGCACAACATTCCTGAGTGCATTTCAGGACGGCATACAACATAAAAATGTCTCCGGCTTCCAGCTGGACAAACCTCCAGAGAATCCACACACTCAGTCTCACACAAGGTGATGATTCAGGAAAGCTGCTCTGCAACGCAAACGCGTGACTCAAAGGCTCCAGCTCATATGGAGTCATTAATTCTCCGACAGAATGCATCCAGGCGGCGTTACGTGCATGCATACGTTCTCCTATGTGACGAAAGACTTTCTGCTGGCCGCCAAAATCCTTTAAGCCTCTGTGGACTTTCAATATCTCCCAGCTATAGTCAATGTTTTGTCAGTATGACGGACAAGAAAGCTATTGGAATTTGAATTTGAAAAGAGTGGAGGGAGGCTATTGTCCCCAGACAATACGACTTCAGGGTTTGGGGGAGCGAATGGTTTTCCGTACGAATCCATTCCGCCACAGGAAATCACACTTCAGCCGAGAGAGATAGGACTGTCCTTGCACAATGTCACGGGCAATAAATACAAATACACACACATATACACACAGTTCTTCTCTGCTTCCCTCTCTTTTGTTGCCTCTCCTCTACAAGGACAAATAGTTCTTTCAGAAATGCAGTGTTTTGTTCGTGTTGTTTTTTTTTCATTTTTATCTTTTCTAAAGTTCACTCGATGCTGCTTTCTCTCTTTTCTACGCAGGCGTAGGCTCATGGAGCTGTCCTATATCTACATATTCTCTTTTCAGAAAACTTTTCTAAAGACGTACAAAGTGACACAGAAGCAATTCAAGTCAATTCAACTCAACTTTACTCATACTTCTATGAGTGCACTTTACAGAGCAAGGTTAAGACTTTACAGTATTATAAAGAGGAATCCAATGATTCCCTTTGAGACGAGCACTAGAGGACGGTGTGGATGAAAGGAACTCCTTTTAACAGTAAGAAACATCCACACCACGGTCAGCTGCCGTCTGCAACGCACAAGCGTTTTCCTCCTAGACAGCAAAAGAAAAAGAATATTTCCAGAGAGAAAGCAATCCAACAAACCAAAGACAGGATCTTCTTCAGGTACTTCTGTGATTGATCGAGTTCACTGTCTTTCCTAAAGTCTCGAGTCCTTCCAGGAAGAGACGTGTGATAAACCGTCTGGCCGGTATTGAAAGTAAACCCTAAATTGCTTTCTGAAGCATATAAAAGTGTAAGGGCTCCATACTGAAGGACTTTGGGGAAATTTCCTCCCTCTTTTGTAAAACTGCATATTAGTTCTGGTTGCTCTGTTTTTATTATCCCCATCGGTACAAACTGAAGCTGCGCATCATCACTTTGTCCTGCAAGTCCAATTTATTTCTGCCCTTGACACGTTTTTGACAAGGATCGTTTGGGCTTAAATGTCTACATTGCAGATATTGTGTTATTATTAAATCCTGCACCGGTTCCTTTCACATTACTGCTGGTTTGCATGTCATTGTTTTGTCTTCTTTTTTGGTCTTCATTGTTCTTTTTTCATTCCTCTCTCACTTGCATCAGTGAACTCAGAAAGTTCTTTTTTTCTGTTGCTTCTCAGTGGACTGGAGTCAAAAAGAATGACTTTAGTTGGGAGGAATGACAATAAAGTTGAGCTGAATTAAATTAAACTGAAGTTCAATGCGATAAATTGCAATCTGTCCCCCCCGCCACTCTTCTACTCCCCCCCAATGCATCACAGTGAAGGTCTTTCTGTCCACGATAGATCAAATTAAATGTGTATATTTAGAAGTGTTGCACCATTGAGGGTCTGAGACCCCTTTTAAGCCTCCAGTGATTCAGTTCCAATGTCTTGGAACTAAGTTTTATTGCGAAACAACATTAGCCAAAACTCTGCTCATACTGGCTGGAATGACATTAGGTTCCTGGCAGCATTAACTTATTGAACAGTCTATCAGGAGGAGCTGGGGGGGCTCAGTGATGTTAACGGCACAGGAAAACACAACTTGAGATTTAATGGGTTGGAATCAACAAAATGGCTCTGGAAACAGAAAATCTATCTTGTAAATGGTCACTCAGTTCAATAGAAGGGACATTCTGTTCATCTACGAATGAAATGCCTTTTTTAATTACCAAAATAAATTGATTTGTTAAGTTGATTTCATTCAAATTACAGCTGGGTCTCTTTTGTTTCCAATATCTCTCTGCCAAAGTGGATTCTGTTTTCTAACGTCATCAGAAGAAGAAGTCTAAACTCTTGTGGTGTGTTTAGTTCCACATGGAGCTGTAGTCATCTAACAGAGTGCATAAAAAGCCCAGAGTGGCTGCTTTAATGCAGCGGCAGAGAGAACAGCCATATATCTCTGTGCTATTTAGTAAATAAAGACTCCACCTCATGCAGCATTTTTTTTATTTTTTTTGCATTTTAAAAAATCGAGCTATCGCATTACGCTCAAGATTAACGGCACAGTGGACGTGAAAGAGCAACACAATAAATTAAGCGTAAATAAACCATCCAAAAATATATCATCATGTTAATCCAGGAGGCCTTTCACAGCATGATCTACAGTACGGGGAGCTGAAGTGCTTCGCTTTCTGTTTGTGTGCCTCGGTTACCGCCACACATCACAGTACCGCTAGAAACACACGCTTCCTACAAAATAAACGTTAATAACTAGAAACTTCAATTCCTAATGCCCCCAGGACATCACGGCTAATCTGTACTTCCACTTCTATTTCCCTGAACGACCGTAAAGCGAACACACACTCATTCATTAGCTGCACCGCGGGGTAGCAGGAGGTTAATCACAGCATTATGAGAGCTACAGCATGAAAAGGTCACATGTATGTGCACACGCGTGCACTCACAGTCATGTTTACTGAGCTGCATCTACAGCAGGGATGTCCAACATGAGGCCCGTGGGCCAAAAGCGGTCCTCCAGAGGGTCCAATCCGGCCCTCAAAGTGTACAAATTACAGAGAAGACATTAACTGCAGATTGTAAATTAGTAAAACTATAAATTTAAAATCATTTCTAGACCATGACAAGTTGTTTTGATCAGAAAGTAAAATACTAGATTGTTCATTGTTCTTTTGTCATTTTGTGTCTCATTTTTATAATATTTTGTCTTGTTTTTGTTGTCCTTTTTTGTCTGACTTTTGTCGTTTGTCTCATTTTTGTCATTTTGTGTTTTGCTTTATTTGTTGTTTTGTGTAATTTTTTTGTCTCATTTTTGTTTGTGCATTTTTTTGTTGCTTTGTAACTTTTTTGTTTAATTTTTTGTCGTTTTTTTTCTGGCTTTTGTAATATTTTGTCTTGTTTTGTGTTATTATGCTGTGATTTTACTGGTCCAGTCAACTGGAGATAAAATTGGGCTGAATGTGGAACCTGCACTAAGATGAGTTTGACATGTCTGATATAAAAACTAAAGTCATATCCGTCTTTATCCAATATATAGACGTATCATCAGCTCTTAGACATACTATCCAGCCTGTCCAGTGGAGGACGTTTCTTCAGCTTTCAGATTAACAGTTAACCACAGTATTCACTTAGTTCAACTGGTGCTCAGAATCTTTTACATTCTCTGTATTTATATACTCCGTAGAAACACCTGTATGTCTAAACATACATGTTCCATCCATCCTTTACTTTTCAAACATGGTTTTCTAATCCTATCCGTGTCTTTGTTTCGATGTGTGGGAGTTTCTCGGTGTCTGCCGTCGTCTAAGTCCTGGTCTTCTCTGTCTGCTCGCCGCCCTTTCTGAAAGGTTACCTCTAATCCTCAACTAATGAAAGAACAAACTCTAAGAACATGTGTCCTAGCAGGTAACACCAAACCAAAGCCACACACAGAACAATGTAGTGAGTAGAACTTTATGTTTGTCATATTTGAGTTAAAATTAGGATAAGAAAGGCTGAAAAACTGCTGATCTTATAGCTGTCTGTGTGGTAGCTGCAGTTTCTATGGCTGAAATCTACAGTGTTGGTTATCAGTGTGAGGTTGTGTCGGGGTTTTTAGGATAATCCACCACATCCCTGTGTCTAAAATACTACAAACAGAAGTACCCAGTGCCTGAGTGATACTAGAATATTGGGGTCGATATCGATCACTGTACAAAAGATCCGTGGCTTACATCGGAGTCATCAGTAGAGAGAGCTGGGAACGGCGGCTAATTCTGGAGCTAAGTTATGGGGTTTTTCTAGTTATTCTGCCGTTGGCTACGGTCCACAGTAGAACCCTCTGTGCTCATTTTGTTTCGTTTTTGGTCATTTTCAGTCTGTTTTGTGGACATTTTAGGTCTTTTTGTGGTTATTTTGTGCATTTTTGTGGCCGTTTTCAGTCTGTTTGTGATAATTGTAGGTCTTTTGTGGTCATTTTGCAGTTTTTTGGAGTTATTTTGTGTTTCTCTTCATTTTGTGTCTTTATCTGATAATTATCTGTCTCACTGAGTCATTTTGTGTTTTTCTGTGGTCATTTTGTGTAATATTTTGTCATTTTGTGTGTTTTTGTGGTCACGTTGTGTCTTTTTGTGGTTGTTTTGTGTGTCTTTGTGCTTAATTTGCTTCTTTTTTGGTCATTTTCAGTCCGTTTTGTGGTCATTTTGGGCCTTTTTGTGGTTGTTTTCAGTCTGTTTGTGATCATTCTAGCTGTTTTATGTTCATTTTGTGTGTCTCTGAGGTGATTTTGAAACTTTGTCGGTTCATGAATCCTCCCTGACATGGACTGGTGAGTTCTCTGCTCTGTGTTCAGTTAAAAAGAGCTTCAAAGGATTTTGGATTAATTTAGGTTCTAATGATGATTAGAAGTTATGACAGAATAAGATCAAAGTCAGACTCCTAAACTTTACAGAAGGGGCGTTTTGTTCTTCTCACATCATTTGTGAAAATCAGCGAATAATGGAAGCAGCACAGAGATGTTGTGGTCGTTGTTGTGTAGCTGTGTGTGTATTTTGTGTGTTTCCACAGTGCCACAGTGATAATTAATCTAAACAGTTGATTTCTGTATAATTTACTGCAGGACTCAACAGTAGAATACGAGGTTTTCTGTTCAGTAATGGAACTGGATCCAGAAATATACTGGATTTACATTTTGTTGCCACTGGAATTAGCATTGACTGTAGTTTTATGTCTCATTTTGTGTTGTTTCCATCAAATTTTTGGTTATTTTATACGTTGTTTTTGTCACGTTGTGGCTCATTTGTTTCATTTTGTGTCTTGTTTCTTTCATGGTCTGTCTTGTTTCGTTTTGTGTCTGATTTCTGACATTTTGTGTCTCCTTTGTGTTCTTGTAATGTTTTGTCTTGTTGCAGGTTTACATCTTGTTGGTGTCGTCATTTGTGTCTCGTTTGTTATTTTCTGTCTCATTTTTAATAGTGACGACGTATTCATCCGCTCCACTCGTTTACTAGTACTCGAAACCAATCCAGACGTAACAACGAAACGCCGTAAGTCGAGGACGTCATAAACTAAGGACCTCCTGTATTAGCCAACGTGCATTGAACATACTGTTGGTTGTTTACTCACTTTCCAGCAAAATTTTCACAAACTAATTAACAACTTAGCATGAAGACACCACTTTAGTCCACACCGTCATCTGCTCAGCTGTGATATAAACTCTGCTACATGTGCTGCAGACACAATGGAAACAACAGTCAGAGCAATTCTGCTTGACAAACTATGTGATGGATCTGTATTCTATTAATATATATATATATAAATCTATCCATGTATGTTGGTAGATGACATATGAGCCGTCTCTGGTTCTTGATATTCAGTGTCCTAAACCCTAACGTGCGTCATCCTGAAGTTCAGTTTTAAGTGCACGTACCGGATTAGTGCTGGCATCACTGTAATTATATTGTGTGTACATAAGAGACATGCAGATCATATTTTCTTTATCAGCAGGAGCTTAGTGGGAACACGGACACGCAGAGGACAGAGTAGTTCCACTGAAGTGGTTCCAGCTTCATTCTTTCATATTGATTGTCTGTTTTTTTGTCAATCTTCTCACTACTTGATGCAGTTTGTCTGCTCTAGTCTCTGATTAACCACCGTTTGTTGTCTCAGCTTGTTCACTGAGAGACTCTGCATGTGTTTTGAAAAAAAAATGTCTTTGCTTGAGTGAGAATGTGGCAAGTTGTGCTAAAATTAAAAAAGAACAGAACTTCCAGGACACAGTTATAAACTCCTGGAATACACACAACAAAAAGATAAAAAATACAGAAAAGAGTGTGGCTATTTGCAGACTAAATATACCATGGTGTGTCTCCTTACGCATCGTGTTTTAAATTTCATGCAGTCCAATCTGCTCTTCAATGGAGATATTTCTTTTGGTTCTGACAGCAGCTGACAGGATCATGTCTGTGGTATTAAAGGGCAACAGTTTCAGCCTTTTTCATGCAAATGTAGCCGTAAAACTCTTCCCCTTCCTCCCCCTTCTCCACATATCCACATGCAGCACATCTTCCACCTTTGCCACTTCCTCCATCCTTTTCTTCCTCCCTCTCAGACATTAGATTCGTTTCTCTGAGAAGGTCACGAGGTCCTGCAGGAGAAAAGGTTCCAGGTTTAATCCCTGACTTTTACACACATCTGCCCCAAATACAATAAGAGAACCAAGATAGGACGGCTGCCGTGATAGCTGACAGCAGCAGTCGCTTTCTGACATTTAGAAGCTCAGATGTAGGTTTTTTTAGGATGGATGTCGGACTCATCGGTGCTAAATGCTCCACTTAGCTGTCAGAGTTTACACAACAGGTGAGAGCTTTTTTCTCTACAGAGTGGAACAGATTAGTGCCAACAGCAGCAGCTCTGTTCTTTATTGTAGCTTTAAATATTTGCTGTCGAGTTCATGAAAGCAGAACAATCATTATTTAGCCCAGGGGTGTCCAACATGCGGCCCGTGGGCCAAAAGCGGTCCTCCAGAGGGTCCAATCCGGTCCTCAAAGTGTAAAAATTCCAGAGAAGACATTAACTGCAGGTTGTAAATTAGTAAAACTATAAATTTAAAATCATTTCTAGATCATGACAAGTTGTTTGGATCATAAAATAAAACACTAGATTGTTCATTGTTCTGTTGTGTCTCATTTTTGTCGTATTTTTCTTATTGTTTTTTGCCTTCTTTGTCGTTTTGTTTCTCGTTTTCGTTGTTTTGTGTTTCCTTTTTGTCTCGCTTGTGTTTTTTGTCTTATTTTTGTCATTTTGTGATTCGCTCTATTCATCGTTTTCTGTTTTTTTTCAGTCTTGTGTTGCTTGTCTATGTTTTTTTATGTTTTTTTCTATTGTTTTTTTGTCACTTTGTAACTTTGTCAAATTTTTTTGTCTCTTCTTTAGTTTAGCTTTGCGTTTTGTCTCATTTTGTTTCTTGCTTTTGTCGTTTTGTGTCTCATTTTTTGTCATTTTGTATCATTTTGTCTTGTTTTTGTTGTTTTTGTCTTTTTTTGATCCTCCAGTAAATCCTCTATGGTTCAGTTCCAGGTGACTAAATGTTGTGTTCCTTTGTCGACACTCTGTGATCTGGAAGTTGTAATGTGGAAATGATAAACTGAGGCTGAATGTTGATGAAATTGAACTTATTTTCCTTCAGAACTTTCAGGTTGTTCATGATGTTTTGCAAAATGTTCCTTTTTGCACTAAAATGAAGGGAAAATGTGGAGTTGTGGTTATTTCTAGGTTGTTATGCTGTGGTTTTACTGGTCTGGTCCACTGGAGATCAGACTGGACTGGATGTGGAACCTGGACTAAGATGAATTTGACTCCTCTGATTTAGCCACCAGGAGTCAAAATGACCAAACATTCTGCCAGATATGTTCTATTCCACACACGTGTCTCTTATTATTTCTTCTTTTTAAAGCTCATGCATTTGGAAGCAGCATTTTTAAAGATGAAAGTGTTTAATTTTTATGGTTGAGATCCGCTTAAAATGTAAAAACTTTCCACCAGCGTTTGGCAGTTTTCATCTATTGGGTTTAGTTAATATTCCAGTACGACGGGGAACTTCACACTGAGAAGAAAAGCATGTTATGACTCCAAAATTGCAGCTTGTGATTTTATTGTATTTTGAAAAGGTGGATTTTTTCTTCTTTTTTTGGAGGACAAACCTCATTATTCAGAGTCAGAGCTCATTACTTCTCAGTCAGATGTCCTCCTGTCTGCGGCAGAAAGCTAAAACATGCGGGCGCATGTGGTTCAGAAGGAATGGACGGGTTGAATACCTGCTCCATCAACAGGCATCCGACACATGAATGCTGCCGTCTTCCACTGTGGGGGGAACACATGTACGCTCATGTCTTCCTCATCTAGGTACAGTGCAGCAGAGGCCTTTCAACAGGTGGACAAGACCTGAAATAGGCATGGAAAAAAAAAGAAAGTGTGCACACGCAGAGGTCACCTTAGTGTTAGTCAAATTCTAAACAATTTCAAAATAAGAGCCCAACAGATGACAAACACAGAATGACTACTAAATATAGATATATAAAAATGCAAGTTCTGTTGTCTGTCTGCATGTTTTCTGAGCTACAGTTTTGGAGGTTTTCTCCTTAACTGCTTCACAGTTTTACTGTATTTCAAAGATGTGCACCACTATTTATGTGCAACTGTGCTAAATTAATATAAGCTGCCTCTTCTGACAGCAGCTGAACATGCTTGATGCACGTAGACGAATATTTTATGTATATCTGTCATAAAACTGCAGCATTAAACCTGTTGCATCGGCCTCGTTTACTACATACAACACAGTGCAGAACATCGGAAATGTGTGGAGTCATATCATAAGGTGGCAGGTAGAATGAAATGCAGATTAGTGTGTGTGAGTGTGTGTGGGTGTGCGCATGTGTGTGTTTATGAGCAAAAAAGAAAGAGAGAAGGGAGGTCTGTTTTGAATGAGAGGAGAGTTTGGAGCAGACAAAGAGGCCGAGCTACTGGAATGTCAACAAGCTGGAGAGAAAGCTGTGTGTGTGTGTGTGTGTGTGTGTGTGTGTGTGTGTGTGTGTGTGTGTGTGTGTGTGTGTGTGTGTGTGTGTGTGTGTGTGTGTGTGTGTGTGTGTGTGTGTGTGTGTGTGTGTGTGTGTGTGTGCGTGCATTTGATTCCATGAGTTTGTACATACCGGTAGAAAAAAAAAAACCTTCTGCAGTCGGTGCACACATGGACAGAAGCGCTGCACAAACACACACTGCCATCCAGATGTGCACGAGGACGCTGTGTGTGTAGATACACAAACGCATGTTTTTAGAGCACATGCACACACACACACACGCACGCAGACAGACTTCCCAGCCCTCCCCTGAGCTGATAGCCTGTTTGGAGCTGCGATGAGCCGTGTAAAATGAAGAGCAAACATACCTGGATGTCATTATAGCCGGACTTCAGACGGCTTACTGCTGGAACACAGGGCCTGGAACTACACGTGTGTGTGTGTCTGTGTGTGCATATGCTTTTTATTTGTGCAAGCATTCACACATACTGTATATGTTTTTACACGTCTGCGTGCCAACCATTGCTGGTGTTTCTGGACGTTCTGCCAACATGTTGGATTTTCTCGTTGCGTGTTCTGGGATTACATGGAAAAAAACCATCATCCGACTCGCATGCATCAATATAGAAAGGCATATGTATTGAAAAATGCTGCCTTTCCTCTTTCTTAACTCACTAAATCTCCATTCCTGACTCTGCCACTTGCTCTTTCTCTCTCTCTGTTCCTTTATTTGCCTTCAAAGCGCCCTGACTGCACACACTCATCCATAACATGTGTTTTGACATTCCTTCTAAGCACCAACAAAGCCTCTTAATTTCCCCCATTTGGTCGTCCTGTTGTTACAGCTCTGACATTTCTGCATTTCTGTGGTTTCACAGTCTGCAGCAGAAAAGGCTGACCTGTCTGTGGCTGGTGTGAGAGTTATCGCTGAGGAAACAAATGGAGGTTAATGTGAGGAACGGATCCTTCAACATGTGTGCATCTTTATTTTCTCTCTTTCTGATCCAGTAATTATGGTGATAATGGTAATAATGGCAGCGATGCTGCTGCAGAAAGAGTGTTTGTCTCAGGAACAGCTGACTTTTGGGTCACTGAGGTAGAAGTGCATTGACTGAGGCTGCGTCTACTCAGGCCGCTTCTTATCGACTGTCTGCTGCTGACTGCGCTGCACACTTTATTTTTAAACTCAGGTAATTGTGTTTTCTCTGAACACGAGTGCGTTCTCTGTGTGTTACTGTCCATGCATGTAGTCACACACTGTTTAAAGACACAAGGGAGGATGCTGTTGTGTCTTTTGCATGTTTGTGTGCACAACATACAGCCTGAGTTGTACCACAGACCATACAGAGATGTGAACATTCAGTCAACCTACTCATTCCTCAGTGGAATAAATGACTGTAAAAATACATCCAAATTATAAAAGTCGTCTGTTTTTATCTTCCAAAATACAGTTAAAGGCTGACTTTGTGAACAATTTGACACAAACAAGAAAGAAAAAATCAGACACAAAACACAAACAAGGTACAAAGAAAAATGAACCACAAAGTGACAAATGATGTACACAAAATAACGCAATGGAGAGAAATAAATATAAGTGAGGCGCAAAATTACACAAATTAGACAAAAAATAACACAAGCGAGACACAACATGACAAAAACAAGGCATAAAACAACACAAAACACGTAAACCAACAAGACAAAACACACAAAGGAGACACAAAACGAAAAAAACAAGATACAAAATGACAAAAACAAGACAGAAAACGATAAAAACCAGACATGAAATGACAAAAACAAGAAACAAAACGGCAAAAACGAGACACAAAGCAACAAAAACAAGAAACAAAATGACAAAAACGAGACACAAAACGACAAAAACAAGACAGAAAATGATAAAAACCAGAAACAAAATGATAAAAATGAGACACAAAGCGACAAAAATTAGACATAAAACAACAAAAATGAGACACAGAACGACAAAAACAAGAAACACAACACTAACTAAACATGGCACTGACATTAGGTAAATCTGGAACTGAACAATAAACACTGAAACCTCAGCATCAACAATAATATCAGTCTGTTACAATATTCTGTTATCTTCTAGTGAAATGATTCATACATGCATGAAAGTCGTTGGTATTCATGACTTTATAAAGAACTGATCGATATCATGATGCACGGAACGGATTTGGTTCCATTTATGCCGGAGTTCAGACTTATGGCGGAAATCGACTTACTTCCAGTAGATCTATAGGAACAGAACTCTGGTATAAGACGAGGACCTCCTGTTGTGATAAATGACAAACGTGAAACTGTGAGTAAACTTCAGCATGAAGGACGGAGCAGCAGCACTGGAGATGAGTCTGAGTGTGTGTGTAGTTATTTATCTTACACCTTCTTCCAGCTGCAGCTCTGGAAAGCCAGCAGTAATCTGTACCTCCTCAGCTGCTCAGATTACAGATGTGAAAAAGTGTTTTTCAGCTGCTGAAGCTGACAGCGCTTCACGTCTCGCTCGCCGTGTGTTCCAGTGCACTTGTGCCAGGGATAGGAGCAGGTGGAGCTCGTGCACGTGCCTACAGGTGTCTGTGTGAGTGTTGTGGACTGTGAGTGTTTGCTGCGTTTCCACATGATTGATTGCAGCTCCAGAACTACTCATGTGCAGGTCCCTGGGTGCCTGGAACCAGTGCTTGGAAACAGCAGCGAACTCACACAAGCATGGAAAAAATCATTCTTGGATTTCACTGAACCTCTGTGGCGACAAGGAAACAGCCCCCAGTCCCACTTGGAATTGTACTTGTTTGATTGCAATGAAAACACCTCTGGAAGCTGGGCCGGTCGGGAGGCAGCGCTCCGTTTAGCCGTCGCAGCAACAGCCTGATGAGCCGGTCTGATTGCTGTTCCTGGAGTCGGATGATGGATAACCTGGTGGCAGCTACTAACACTGGAGTTCAGCTCAGAAATAACTCTTGAGCTTCCCTCATGCTAACACTTTTATAACACATACATATTTATTTACTCACTTCCAGTCACGCTTTCCAGCATTTCAGCTCATATAAAAATTAAAAATTCCCCAAATGTCTGAAAATTTGCAAAATCTTCAGGAACAAAACTCCAAAAATTCCTTAAATGTTTTCCTTCGAAGTTTTATTTTGGTTTTAATTTGGCAAGACATAAAAATTTAATAAAATAAGAAAAATAAAAATCAAAAAATGAATAAAAATCTTCCAAAAAAAGTCCTAAGAATATAATAAAGTGATTCCATATATATCAGTAAAACTTCTAATATTTTCTTTAACAACATTCACATAAAAATCAACCAAAATCCAGTGAAATTTGCTGGATTTTGGTTGATTTTTATGTGAATGTTCTTAAGAAACATTTTTAACATTTCTTTTTTTCCACCAAAAAATGTTCAAAAATTTCCCAAAAATGTTAAAGATGTGGAAATTTTTACTGTGAAAATATATATTTTTTCCCACATTTTCAAACTTTAAAACGGGTCAATTTGACCTGCAGGTAAACAAACCATGACTTCATGTTCTTCATAAAAAATAAATAATACAGCTGTTTTAAGGATTGAAAAAAACACCAAATATATTAAAAACGTACACCTTTTTCTTATAAAACAGACTAAAATGAGCTCATCTTCACTGAAAGCATCAACGTGCAGACTATCGATGACTTTGAGTCGATTTTAAAGAGAAAAAACGGAAGGAATGCAAACGAAAAATACGTTTTTCTGCAGCGTCTTCTGTATTGGAGCTCTCATAACTTTTTACAGTGGGCAGGAAGACATGCTTGGTTCCTGTCGAGGTTTTTCTCTTCTTTTTCTTTCTTCTCTCGGCCACTTCAGCTCTCCTGTCAAGGGCACGGTATATTTGCCCAGCACGGCCGTGATGAGGGCAGTAATTTCTGCTGATATTGTCTTGGAAGCCAGAAATGTGGTCATATATTTCAGTCCATTAATTAACCGGTCGTTTGTCCATCCTCTTCCTGAAGCCTCCTCCAGCTCCCCTTCACTCTGTTAACTTCTTCTCTCACTCTTTCTTTTAACCTTCTTTCCTCTGCTGCTGTTTCCCCGCTCTCTTCTCCTTCTCTTCATCCTTTCCTCTTGTTTCCTCTCCCCTACATCCCCTTTAATAAACGAGCTGCTCGGTATTAGCGCTGACCTTCGGAGTTGCAGCTCTCAGGGAAGGCTCAGGGTGATGTTAGCCACATTATTAACCAACAAGATTAGGACTGTGAGGGAGGTTTCTGCAGGCTTATGTCTGATTATCATTATTATACAGTCATGCCAAAGGGGAGGCGGAAAAAGAAATATTTATTAGATAGACTCGTCTTTATGGAAGCAGATAAGAACAGTGAGGTTACCATGCTGCTGCTGATATCACAGTACATAGAAATCTGCTTTAATATTGTTATTTTCCCTTAAAAATCATGTTCAAACCAGACCATTTAACTTTGGAATACATATTTATAGTGAGACTGATATGAATATCAACACTAAGGACCATGAATGACAATTTACTGTCTAAATAGTTTGGTTTCTATAACAGAAGATCCACCGATCAGCCTCAACATTAAAACCACTGCAGGTCAAAGTGAAGGAAACTAGAGCTGGACTAAAGACTGAAGATTGTTATTAACTACAGTTTCTGATGTGTAAAACTGTTATTGTATTTGTGAAAATGCAAAAAAATAAATATATATATATATATATATATATATATATATATATATATATATATATATATATATATATATATATATATATATATATATATATATGTATAAGCATGGAAATTTCAGTGTGTTTTTTTGCATCTGGACCACTTCATTTCAGGTCTGGATCAAAAACCTCAATGCTTAAGTGGGTCAAATCTTAAATAGATTGTCATGCAAACACTGAAGACTCACAGATTAGATGGTGATTGATCACCTTTTCCAAGCAAAATCTGTTTCTGTAAGTTTACTCGAACATAGTGTTCAATTTAAAACCTAACGATGTCATTGTTGTCTGTTTTTTGGTTCAAGAACAAGATTTTAAACCGAGTTATTCCTTTAAAAAGCCAAATATTATGTAATTTATAATTAAATCCACACCAAACTGCCAGGATGAGTGTTAAAGACCAAACCAAACCTTAGATGACAACACATGAAGCAGGAAGCAGCCATTTCTCTCCCACCACTCGCTGTTTTTCCTCCTCTCCACCGTGAAACCTACAGATGTTTCTGATCAAAGCAGCGCTATCCAGCTGTCCCACTCCTTTTTCTCTTCTCAGGAATCCTTCCTCCCATTCCTCATGGCCTGACCCGCTCTAATCCAGGCTTGTAAAATATTAACTGTCCCACTCGCTCTCAACAGTCCGTCCTCCTCCACTGCCGCTGCTCCCCTCCATCGCTCTTCATTCCCTCCTCTTCTTTTTTTACGCTCCTTCTTATCTCTGTGGCTCCCATGTTCCTCCCAGAACATTTAAAATGTGAAGTATCAATTAACCCGCTCTGCCTGCACATCTTCCTCCTCCTCCACTCGCCGTGCGTTTACACGATAAGATGGCAGGAAACGGGAAGTGGATTTATTTGAGCATCGATGCCCTGACTCCCACACACACACACACACACACACACACACTGGCATACAAACACTTCCACAGCTGCAGCTGCCTCAGTGTTCACATGAAAGCAGAGAGAGAGTGAATGTTAATCTCTCTGTGGGAAACAGAGACAGGAGAGGATAAAGTGATAACTTCATTCCAACATGTTTACAGAGGAAGTGCATGTGTGTGTGTGAGGGGTGTGTATGTTCATGCATGCTTTCTGTGTGTGTTTTTTTTATTTTGTGTGGCTTCCAGTACGTGAACGGTGCGTCTGTATCAGTGCACTAATACGTGCACGACTGTGAAAGTGTCAACAGCAGTTTATTGGCGATACTTATTATGTCAAACAGCAGTTAATCAGATCTCTGTCCTATAAATCTCTGGGCGGGGGGGGATTTAGCATTTCTGCTGTGTCATACCTCACAGAACATCTGAGGAACCTGCCTAACCAGCTGGGCCACATGCTGACGGAGGCAAGAAAAAGTCCGAGAGCCTGTAAAAAATGATTAGAAAACAGGACCTGTGAGGATTAATCAGATGCAGAAATGTTCTCCAATGTCCATTTCTACTGCTGCCAACCATGAATACTCCCATTACTGGTTACACTCACAATTAGTTTTACTTTTTTGATTAATTGATTAATTACTTGGTCTGTAAAATGTCACACAAGAGTAAAAAAAAAATGTGTTTGAATTTCTTGGAAGCGGATCCAAAATAATTAACTCTGATTTAAATTACAGCGATTAAAGAAACATGAAATATTCAACACTGTTGATTGCATTTAATCTTATTTTACCCAAAATTACACCCACATGGCAGAATTTCCATTATTGATTAATATTGAAATACTAATTCAGAGTTAGAATTTTTTTAAAAAACACATCTACACAACCATTCAAAAGTTTGGGGTCACTTAGAAATGAAAGGCTCATTGATGATTAGAAAACCCTTGTGCAGTTAGTTAGCACTTGGATAAAAGTGGGAGTTTTCATGGAAAACATGGAATTACCTGGATGAACCCAAGCTATTGAACGGTTGTGTGCATTAAACCAACCTGGATCTTATTTTGTGCAGTAAACACACATCCACTGATGTTTTCCTCAGTCCAACCTGGAGAAAACACTTGTAGCTGAAGTAAAATCAGTTTATTTCTTGTTTGTGCTGCAAATAAACAAGTTGTCTGCAGCCAGAGAGAGAAACCTGAAGGAGAAAGACTGTAAATAAACACATTGCAAAGCCAAGAGTGATGCTAGTCCACTTAACCTTCCATTCTGACCTGTTCTCATTTCAGAAAACAGTTTGTTTTTCTGACACAAAGAAGAAGTGAGATATGATGGTGAATATATAAAGTAAGCCTGCTTCTCTTCCTCCGATGATCCACTTGACCTTCTCTCTGGTCAGGATGTTTAAAGGCATCATTAAAGCCTAACCTTTTGACTTTTTCCAGTGTTTTTTCAGCTTTAGATTTTCAGAACTGAGCTAGTGAAGTTCAGAAATAATACATAAATATGACCTGAGGCTGGAAGATGATCTGAACAGAAAGTGAAATAATTGTGGAAATGCTTTTGATTGCTGAATACCTGAACTCATGAAAGTCCAGTGAAAAGACAAGTGAAGGCCAGAACTAGAGGAGAACTGGACCTCAATTAGACATGTGAACCCATAAATAATGTGCTGCTGTTTCTTACTCTTCTTATCCTGACAAACTCCAGTCATTCACTATTTATCCAACCTGTAACTTCACTTTCCAAACCAACTAATATCGATTTGAAGCAGATCGGCACTGAAATTCCAGTATTTATGCTTCTGGTGAATGTATTTTTGAGTGGAGGTAGAGTTTCTCATCTGATATTGACACATAAATGTGAGATTTGTGCATGAGTTTTTCTAACGCGAGTGTTTTATGATCAAAAATGCATTTTCTAGAAGCCAAAAGTCTGTTTTGGTGTTGATTTATTTTCCATTCATTAACTTCAAAGATGAAATCTGTATCGTAGAACATGCTCTGGTTGGTCAGATGTTTAGTAAAATACTCACAGCTTTCCCAGCTTCTGTGTTTTATTAATATATTATGTCAGATAGAGGCTGTTCAAGGTTTAATTTTCAGTTGAAGTGAAAATGGAATAAAAAAACACCGTTCTGCCGATCACTAGCTGCATTTTCTTTCTCTATTTCGGTCCGATTGGGTCCGGCAGCATCAGCGTGTGCAGCCGCCGAGTGAAAAAATGTGATCTTCTTAACCTAAACTGATAATTCTCCTGGGCTCTATCTGTGTGTGTCAGCCAATCCCACGTTCTGCTGTTGGACTTTCAAAAGGCTCGGCTCCCCTCAGGCATACAAATGTGATTCACTGATAAATGTTCTAGTGAGTTACAGCCCGGCTGGAAAGCGACGCCGACTCACACGGTCTGATATGTACATGCCAATGAATCCGTAAGGAAGTCTGCACATGGAGAACTACACACACAAACACACGCAGAGACACACACTCTGTCACGGACACACAAACAGAGGGAATGTAACGCTCTGAGATGGTAAATCAGAATGCCAGCCCTGAACTTCAATTTCATTTCACGCTGCTGCTGTGCAGTCGGATCATAACTTACAGCCGGTTACTCGCACAGACACACACTGGAAGCACACACGTGCACGCACACGTGCACGCACAGGCCAAGCCATAGATGTAGAACGATAGAGGCGTTCATGTGAGCAGGCAGATCTTCTGTGCACTGGAATGCATACGTGCACACACCGACTGTACGCAGCTGGTTCTCCTTAATCAGGACTCATCAGGATTCTAATCTGGTCAAGAGGCTGTTTGTCTCATGTGGTGTGTGCTTGTTGGATGTGTGTGCACGTGTGTGTGAATGTCAGCCTGGTTACCTGTGTGTGTGCACATGTAGAATCCCAGTTTTTATCGTGCTGCTGCTCTACAAACTCCGTCAAACTGCACTTTCTGCAGCACAAACTACAGGAAGTCCTCGGTTTACGATGTCCTCTACTTACGGCGTTTTATCGTTACATCAGAACTGGTTACGTAGAACTAGTTGATGAGCAGAGCAGATGAATACGTAGTCACGGTGCTATCAGACAGCTTTGTTTCCATTCTCTGGTTGGACTCCACCTTGGATTGTGCTGCATTCACTAACTTTTTGTCCTTCATTATGGCTCCCAGCGTAAGTCAGACTCTTCTGATGCTGGAAGAAAAAGAAAGCCGTCTCCATGGAAGTGAAATTAGATAGAATAAAATGCTGGGAACAGGAAGAAACACCAACCAACATGGGTCCAGTTGTAAAAACAGGTCAACATATTGTAGTGACCCTCTGTGATGAATGAGTGAGACTTTATCTGGTTCTCTGCTGGTTTATTGAACCTTCATACAGGCTACTGTGGACCGTAGCCAACGCCAGAATAACTAGAAAAACCCCATAACTTAGCTCCAGAATTAGCCTCCGTTCCCAGCTCTCTCTACTGCTGACTCTCAGCCAATCAGAGGTGAGCTAACTAAACATGGCACGTTCACTGACATCAGGTAAATCTGGAACTGAACAATAAACATTGAAACCTCAACATCAACAACAATATCAGTCTGTTACAATATTCTGTTATCTTCTAGTGAAATGATTCATACATGCATGGAAGTCGTTGGTATTCATGACTTTATGAAGAACTGATTGATATCGTGATGCACGGAACGGATTTGGTTACATTTTCACTTGAGTTCAGACTTACGGCGAGAATCGACTTCTGTAGATCAGTAGGAACAGAACTCCAACGTAAGACGAGGACCTCCTGTATTTCCTTCCGTGATTTTGAAAGTGAAACATCACCTGTTTGTGGACTCAATTTAAAGTTGTGACATATAAACACTATGAAAAGTCTTCATGCTTCAACAATGACAGCACAGTTTGTTCCTGAGTCCTGAAATGACTCCCCTCTATCAGCTTCACACCGTACAACAGTGATTTATGGCAGCTTCCTGATCTTCCACCTCTGTGCTCTTAATTTAGTTGAAATTGGTGTCACTGACATTATGAGGAGAAGGACGTTTAATCACACAAAGGTACAAAACATGTCAAAAGGTGATGCAATTAAGTCCAGTACCCTTTTCAACAGCCTCAAAGATGTCAGAAGCTGCAGGAGTGTAGCGTTATCAGTGAAGTCACTCCATGAACAGAAATAGTTCCCAAGTTTAGTGCCACATCCTGCATCTGTTCACCATCTGCTCATGTTTTATTTAGCTTTAAATTACAGGTTAAATTAAATTTAAGCCTTTTTTCCACTTCATATTTTGGGAAATTTTTTGCTGAATTTTTGGATTTTCTTCAGACAAGGAAACAATATTTTTTTGGTGCCTGTAAATGAGGACAGCAGGAGGGTTAAACCCGAAGCTACCTCTGTCATCTAAATCAATGATCCCGCTTCATGACAGGAAGTGGAGATGCTGCAGTCAGAAGGTCGAACATCGTTGTGTCCGGCGACGCTCGTGTTTGAACAA
Source organism: Amphiprion clarkii (assembly GCA_027123335.1). NCBI lineage: Eukaryota > Metazoa > Chordata > Actinopteri > Pomacentridae > Amphiprion > Amphiprion clarkii. The sequence goes on along the minus strand of CM049585.1, from coordinate 729,481 downwards.
GTCATTCCAGCAGAGTTTAATCAAACAGCGAGGCTCACTAGTAGACTCTGACACAAGCCTGATAATAATTTGACCCTAATTGATCTTTCTGGTTGAGTAACGATTAATCAGGGCAGAAAGGATGAAGACGTGAATTTATTAGGTGTCGTTCTGTTCACATAAAGCTAACCGCTAATTCTCTGAATCTCATCTCTCCTGGATTCTTTTCCATCTGTTTCTGTGGTTATCTTCTGTAAAGCATCTCCTCACCACCAGTAGCTTTAACTGAATCTGTGCTCATCTTCACCTTCACTGGTTTGTTAAACCCACTTACAGTCAGATTCCATCAACCAGTCCGCCGATATTTCACCGTCTGACCGGTATTAGTGTATTATGTATGGGGCGGCATGGCTCAGTGGTAGAGTGGTCGTCTTGTAACCAGAGGGTTGCAGGTTCGATCCTTGCCTGGAGAGCTCATGTCCAGGTGTCCCTGAGCAAGACACCGAAGCCCTAACTGCTCCTGATGGGTCGTGGTTAGCGCCTAGCATGGCAGCTTCTGCCGTCAGTGTGTGAATGTGATGTAGAATGTAAAGCGCTTTGGGTATCATTTCAGGTATATAGTAAAGCGCTATATATAAATAATATGAACATAATATGAAATAAATGTGAACATTTTCAGAACATACCTTTCTTTCTTGCACTAAAACGAAGGGGAAAAATTGAAATTGTGGTAATTTATAGATTGTAAATAAATGTGAACTTGTAGTTATTTATAGGTTATTATGTTGTGGTTTTACTGGAGATCAAACTGATTGTGGAACCTGGACTAAGATGAATTTGACTCCTCTGATGTAAACGGTTCTGCAAGTTCATTTTTCAGTTTTACTGAGTTACATTATGTTTACTAAAGTGTGTGCACGTGTGTGTGCACGTGCATTTTCACGCATGTCTCTGTGAATTCATCCATCTGAGTGCATTAGTGTTCATGCACATTAGCAGTGTGTTGAGTTGTGTGAGGGTCTCATCCGTTATGTCAGTTCAGTAAACAGCCGGTGGACCAGATATGCTCTGTCTATGTGGTGGGTTAGTGTGAACGTGTGTGTGTGTGTGTGTGTGTGCGTTATTCTTTAAATAGCCTGTGGACAGTCATATTGTAACGTCCTGCAGGTCTCTCCACCACTGACCTCCAAACATGACATTCTGTTGGCTCTTTATGGTAATGCAGTACTCTGGGAAAACATCACAGGACTGCATAAGAACTACAATACCCTCAGCGCCCTGCAGAGCCCCACGCTGCATACAGAGTTCAACTTTCCTGTAATGGTGAAAAAAAATAATCTTCCCTGCACAACCTTGAGCCCTGGTGTTCTTTCCAGTACAGCAAAGGACACAAATTGTTCCAAAGTTAAACATATAGACATTAAAAATAACTCCTACCACTGTCTTAATGCTTCTATGAGCTCCTGATGGGACATATTTGGTGCTTTTCTCAAGCTTGAAACTGTGACTTTGAGCCCAAGTGATGCATTTAGGAAGAAGCTTCGCTATATTTTAGGATGTTACTCTGAACACTTGTTGATCTGTCTGTAGAGGTAAGAAGTAAAAATAAGAATAAATGGGAGCAATGAGGCACGAAGTTGAAGAAAATCAGTGGAAGAAATTGCGCTTTACATATTCCAAATCACATTTGAACCCTCCTGTTGTCTTCATTTACGGGCACCAAAAAATATTGTTTCCTTTTCTGAAAATAATCCAAATATTCTGCAAAAAAATTCCCCAAATTTCTGAAAATTTGTAAAACCTTCAGGAAGAAAATTCCAATATTTCCTTAAAAGTTTTATTTAAAAAAAAAAAAAAATCCCCCAAATTTGGCGAGAAAATTCTAGGAAACATTTTCAAAAAATGAGTAAAAATCTTCCAAAAAATCCTAAAAATATCTAAAGTGATTCCATATATATATCAGTAAAACTTCTAATATTTTCTTAAGAACATTTAAATAAAAATCAACCAAAATCCCCAAAATGTTGAAAATGTAAAAGTTTTCACTGTGAAAATATATTTTTTCCACATTTTGAAACTTTAAAACGGTTCAGTTTGACCTAAAAAATAAAAACAAGTGTAGGTTAGAGGCCTTTTCGGTTCAGTTTTAGAGCATTTCCACCTCACCGATGCCTCCAAAATAAATGTAAAATGCTCCGTGGACTTTGTCCAAACTGACTGCACCTCATCAGACTGGATCACACTTTGAGCTGCAGCAGTAAGCAGTGTCCTCAGCTCTGTTATTAATTTATATTTTTATCATCCTCAATCATTATTTTATCATCGGTACGACTCGTTCTTTATCAAGATAGCTAATCTGATCTGCTTCGGCTCTGAGGACGGTCACGGAGCTGCTTTCTGTTCTGGCATCAACATAAAGAAGCAGAATAATGAATAAAAAGAGTCAGAATGAAGCTGTGCAGAGGACAGCGCTGATTATCGTCCTCATTTGGTTGGGAACAGCAGCGTCCTCCTGCTGCTTACAGTGGCCTGTCTGTTAGGCACAGATCAATAGCACTTGAGCTGAATGGTTGTGGTTATTAGGCTGCTGCTCTGGAGGGAATGATGCTTACATGTGAGTGAGGACACGCGTGTCATGACAAGAATCCACTAGTGTTCCTCTGTTGCTGGAAGGTGTATTCTGCACGCAGACTGCCGATGATCTGAGATACACTCCGGGGATGGATGCTGACGATTCACTGCCATTCATATGCAGCGTAAGTGAGTAGTTCCAAGGTCAGAGGGAGAGAGAGTGATGGACAGGAAGAGATCCAGAGATCCAGAGATCCAGAGATCCAGAGAGGGAGGAGGAGATAAGAAACAGAGTAAACAAAGGGAGCAGCTAGCAGAATGGTAAGATATTCTACGTGATCTGATCCTGGTGTTTACTTCATTAACATCCAGAATAAATCACACTGGAGCTTCTAGGTTAAAGCAGGGGTGTCCAACATGAGGCCCGTGGGCCAAAAGTGGTCCTCCAGAGGGTCCAATCCGGCCCTCAAAGTGGAAAAATTCCAGAGAAGACATTAACTGCAGATTGTAAATTAGTAAAACTATAAATTTAAAATCATTTCTAGACCATGACAAGTTGTTTGGATCATAAAGTAAAATACTAGATTGTTCACTGTTTTTTTGTCATTTTGTGTCTCATTTTTGTAATATTTTGTCTTGTTTTTGTTGTTTTTTGTCTTTTTATGTCTGACTTTCGTCTCATGTTTTTGGCGTTTTGTTTCTCGTCTTCGTCGTTTTGTGTTTCCTTTTTGTCTCGCTTGGGTTTTTTGTCTTATTTTTGTCATTTAGAGTTTGGCTTTATTCATTGTGTTGTGTATCATTTTGTGTTTTTTTGTCTTGTTTTTGTCGTTTGTCCATTTTTTGGTGCTTTGTAATTTTTTCCCCTAATTTTTGTCTCTTTTCTGTTTTGTTTCACATCATTTGTCTCATTTTTTGTCGTTTTGTTCTCGTTTTTGTCATCGTGTCTTATTTTTGCAATGCTTTGTCTTTTTTGTTGTATTTTGTCAGAGTTTTGTTGTTTGTCTCATGTTTTTGTCATTTTGTTTCTTGTTATTGTCATGCTGTTATTTTTTGTCTTATTTTTCTCATTTTGTGTTTCACTTTATTCATTGTTTTTTGTGTCGTTTGTGTAATTTTTTGTCTCATTTTTGTCGTTTGTCGATTTTTCTGGCGCTTTGTAACTGTTTTCCTAATTTTTTCTCTCTTTTCTGTTTCGTTTCATGTCGTTTGTCTCATTTGTTGTCATTTTGCTCTCGTCATTTTGGGTCTCATTTTTGTAATATTTGTTTTTTGTTGTTTTTTGTCTTTTCTTGTCTGACTGTTGTTGTTTTTATCATGTCTAAATGTTGTGTTCCTTTGTAGACACTCTGTGATCTGGAAGTTGTAATGTGGAAATGATAAACTGAGGCTGAATGTTGATGAAATTGAAATTTTTTTTCTGAAAAAACTTCAGGTTGTTGATGATGTTTTGTTCATTAAATGTGAACATTTGAATGAACATACTTTTTGCACAAAAACAAAGGAAAAAATTTGAGTTTTTTCAGTTAATATGCTGGAAGATCAAACTGAGCTGAAAGTGGAACCTGAACTAAAATGAGTTTGACTCCCCTGCATTAAAGGATGAAGCTGGAACTAAAGAATGGAAAACTTTGTGCTGATATTGTCCAAAAACAACAATTAAAAGGACCTCAGTGAGCCACATTGTGGAGCTGGATGACAGGTTCCTTCATTAACGTAAACTCACACCGCGGCTTGTTTTTGAGGCCTTTTCTGTCTTAAATATTTAGCAGCACACCAAATGTTTATGAGTGCAGCTGAAAGCGGTCAGTAGTTCTCTAGAAATGACAGAACCCAGCTGTTGGGCGACACTCTTTCTGTGATCGTCTCAGATTTACATCTTTACGATAAACAAGTAAAAGTCCTAGATGGGTAAATTGGAAAGTATTGAGAGATGAAATGTTGGGAATGTGACCTGAACTGCCCTCGCTTCATTCCAGCACATTTTGCACATCGTTAATGAAACTAACATCAGAGCTAATATGCTCCAAAAGTTTTGTCTGGCGTCTAAAAATAGTCCGGTCTTTAAATGTGGTCCGTTGTGTTTACATACCGACTTCAAAATCGTGAACTAAATGAGCGAACCGGGGCGAGATGGAGAGAGAGACAGAAAAGTTGAAAGCTGGAAATGGAGAGGCAGATGGCAGGGAGGGAGCTGGAGACGAGGTGGAGGACCAGAGATAAAGATAGAGACTGAGAGGAGGAGAGGGTGGATGTGGATGCCACGGCAGAAAGACAAGGAGAAAAACAAATGGAAGTGTGACATGGACAAGAGATGAATGGATATTGGAGAGGACAGAGTAACCTGGAGAGATCAGGAGGACGTGGTGGTGAGGAGGTCAGAGAATCAGAGCTGTGGACACTCAAGGACAAGCAGAAAAAACTGCACAGGGTTCAGCTCCAACTAAAGCAAACCTGTGAATAAATTCTTCTTTTCTAATGACCTGAATCACCTGGAAGAGGATTCTGATTTTACATTCTCCACTCTGATAACGGCTTAATGCCACCTAAAGGCAGCCGCAGGAATCTGAGGACGACTTTTTATTAAATTATTAAAGTTTTAAATAATAACTTCTCTCACTTTGATGAAATAGTAGATTTAAAAATATTCCACATCACGTCCTGTTGAAACTGTAGAGAAGCTGCACAGATGACCTCAAATCTCTTCATTTGTCTTGAATTCTTCTTCCTCTTCTTTTCATCTCTTCTTCTTTTTACTTTCTTCTCTTTGCTTCTTCTTGTTCTTGTCTCTTTTCTTCTCTTCTATCCTCTTTTCTCATTTCTTCTCTCTTTATCTTCTTCACTTCTCTTTTCTTTCTCTTCTCTTTGCTCCTTATTCTCGTCTTGTCTTTTCTCTTCTGCTATCTTTCTCTGCTATCGTTCTCTTTTTCTCTTCTTCTCCTTCATCTTTTCTCTTCTGCTATCTGTCTCTTCTATCTTTCTTTTATTTTCTTCTGCTCTTTTTCTTCTATTTTTCTCCTCTCTTCTTCTTCTAACCTTCTCTTCTTCTTCTCTTTTCTTCTTCTCTTCCCTTCTCGTCTTCTTCCTCTCCGATCTTCTTCTTCTTTTCTCTTCTTCTCCTTCATCTGTTCTTTTCTGCTGTCTTTCTCTCCTCTTCTTAATTCTTCTTCGTCTCTTTATTTTCTTCTCTTCGCTTCTTGTTCTCATCTCTTCTTCTCTCTTTCTCTTCTTTTCTCTTCTTCTCTTCTTCTCATCTCTTCTCTTCCTCTGCTATCTTTCTCTTCTTCTTCTACTCTTCTGCTGTCTTTCTCTTCTATCTTTCTCGTTGCTTCTCTTCTTCTCTCCTTCTATTCTCTTTACTTCTTCCCTTCTCCTTTTCTTCCTCTCCTGTCTTCTTCTTCTTCTCTTCTTTCTTCTTCTTCTCCTCCTTGTCACATGCAGCAGAAGAGCACCAACATCATCATCATCATCATCAAAGCAAACATCAAAGTCGGACTCGATGGTTTTTCTCTAAGATGCAAATATCTTTTTATGGAAATAAACTCACACAAACCCATTCAGAGTGACTGAGACGAGATCAAAGAAAAAAAGGCTATTTTTTAATTTATTATTTTGCCACTAACATGCATATGCAGCATTTTATTCTGGGGAGGGAAGAGTGGAGATAACTGGGATGGACAGAAAACGTGAGAGCAGAGAATAAGAGCGAGGGTTTGTGGAAGGGGAAGGAACGACGGAACGAACAGTGTCAGGGTGATGTTAATGGGGACGAGGATCTTGTCCCATTAAATATAGATGCCTCTGTTATGGGACATGAAATATACATGAAGCTCTGGGTTGACATCTGTATCTAGAGACACGTCTGGTGGATGGAGAAGGAAGGGAAGCTGGATCCGGTGGAAAAGAGCAAAATGTGGAGAGAAACAAAGGAGGGAGGAGAGGACAGAGACATCAGAGCGAGACGAGGATGTGGACAGATCTGATCCCGGCCAGTGGGGACACGTTTCTCTTCTGTCTTTTGTTCAGAGCCGAGGGCTTCTCCTGAGATGGGGATCAATATTTTATTGTTGTTCCTTGTTGTGCTGTGATCCTCAGTGTTTAAGTGTTAATCTGAGGTCCTGGTTCCTTGTGGTCAACAGACGTGTCTCCTGGGACTGATCAGACCTGAGCTCCTAACCCCAGAGTCCTACCAGAGCTCCCATCGGAAAAATGTGCAAATTGTACAAACCTGATTCAAAACTTTCCCCTTTGTCCATTCCTACCGCTGCATGCTCAGTATCAGTGCCTAAAGAAGGTGCAAAAAGTCTAAATACAGCAGTGATCCTGAGCTAACACTCAGTAATGTGTGAAACTAAACTACCTTCTTCTCTGTGCAGTAACACAAATAGAACTCTATTACACTCTATGCTGAGAATGCACATTATACATTTCATCCTTGTACTTTTTCTACTTACGTTTTTATTTATGATACATCTTCCATTTTTATACATGTTTGTCTATAGAGTTTTTCAACTGCTGAAATTTGTAACCCTTTCCTAGATTTTAAGGATAAGGATAAACTTTATTGATCCCACAGTGGGGAAAGTTCACCGTTACAGCAGCTCCAAAGAAAAAGTATAAAGGCAGTGCAGGAATAGATAAGAAAAAGAAACACAGTGCAAAAACTGCAGAAAAAACATTATATACAGATGATTTTTCTTTCTTCTTATAAATTTACCAGAAAAAAAATCTGTCTTTTTTCTTTCTTTTCCAGTTTTTCACTCACTGTGCAACGCTATACATGATTAGTGGAAAATTAGCTCAGAAATATGGTTTAAACAAATGTACAATTCAAAAATCCCTTGGGCCCTATGGATGCATGAAATGCATCAGTGGCTAAATAATGTGCATAATGTACATTTAATTAAAAACTCTCAATATAGCTATGAATAATTATAATAACTACGCTTCTGTGCAAAAACACAAACAGAACTCCATTACTATCTATTATCTATATACTCTTTGTACTTATGTTTATATTTTAGGACATAATATTCATGTTTGGACACGTTTATCTATATTATTTTACTGTTTAAGACTTCGAATGGGAGCAACTGCAACATCCAAATATCCAAATACTATTAATTTCTCCATGTTCAGTTTAAAATATCAGTTGAAATGTGTGATAAAATAAGAAATAAAAATCATTTCTGTCTGTTTCTTGTTGCTTGGAGCCATTAAAACACAACATATAGGAATGTCTCTGCTCAGAATATTGCATTTGTTGCCCGTTTAATGATGAATTCTTTCATTGTGACTGTCTGAATCCCCTGCTCTCACACAGCACTGATCATATTATTTACATTTTCTCCAGTTGCCAGGAACCAGTATGAGCGGATGGGCAGCGACGTCACCATGCAGTGCGGCTCCCTGGACAACAACACGTCGGTGTCGTGGAAGGTGAACGGGACGGACGTGAAGGCCCAGCACCGTCTAGAAGGACCCAGACTGATCCTGACCCAGGTGGATCTGGGCCACAACGGCCTCTACAGCTGCTTCCAGAACCCACACGGAGAGAGACGCGACACCATCCTCCTCCACATCGGCAGTGAGTAGCCAGACGTTTGGAAGTCATTTCAGATGTGATGAATCTTTAATCATCAAAAAGGGGAAGGAAGGGGAGGAAGAAATAAGAGGAAATGGTCCAGGTCACCATGATGCAATTACAACTCCAATAGAAAGACGCAGCATGAACGAATATTCAGCTGTATGGATGTGCAACAGCAAAAACAACTTCCATAAAATCTGACTTGCAGCAGTTTTGAGCATCTTGAAAAACGTATTGCTCATGATTAAGTTATGACTCAGAAAGAAGTGGAATTTCACTATAATTAGAATTACATCATTTACTGACAACTCACAATTAAAACAAAACCATTATATTCAGCAGTCTTTTATCATAAATTGCTTCTTTCTGTATATTTCTTTGCACTGTGTCAGCATTGCATGTGACAAATGACATTAATTTACATTTGTGCTGACAGTAAAATGCACATTCAGTATTGTTCTGAATAACTGCTTATATTAGATGTGGACACGTGGGACGTTATTTATATTTTCTGGCTGAGAACAGATGCTTATTTTGTTGTTCTTGTTGCATCTTTTTAGGGTTTTGCTTCCTATTTCTATGTGCATGATACTGTTAGTCTCTGAGAAATGAGGAATATTACTGGACAAACATTAGCTGCACACATTTCTTCTGTTATTGGAATCCTAATTTCCATCACTAGGTTGCATCTCTTTTCTCTCACCTGGATGATGGTCTGCAGGTGTAATGTCACTTTATCCAGCCTTCTGCTTGGATTTGGCTCATCTTGAGAGCTAACTGTGAAGCTGAATCTAAAAAGCCACTCATCAGGTCACCAGATGAGACTCTAGAAAGTAATTGTGTCGATGTGTAAGTCGGCGGATGCAGCTTTGCCACACCGAGCCCTTCGGCAGTCCGCTGAGTGTTGGAGTAGAAGGCAGAGGAATACTGTTCAGGAGTTACAGCCCTCCATTGCTGCCACATTAGATCTGAAGCGATGCACACACAGGTCCTGACTCTATGACTTTGAGTTAAAACCACTGGAGCTGAAATACTGAATCAGTGGCTACCAGCTTTCCTGAATGCTGTTTAGTTCAGATTAACATTAATTAGTCCAGGAGAGTCAAACTCATCTTAGTGCAGGTTCCACATTCAGCCCCGTCTGATCTCCAGTGGGCAGAACCAGTAAAACCAGTAAAACCACAGCAGAATAACCTAGAAATAACCACAACTCCTAATGATGCCTTTGTTGCAGTGAAAAAAATACATTCTGAAAATGTTCACATTTAAGGAATTATCTTTCTACAAAACATCATGAACAACCTGAAATTTTTGAAGAAAAATAAGTTTAATTTCAACAACATTCAGCCTCAGTTTCTCATTTCTACATTACAACTTCCAGATCACAGAGTGTCGACAAAGGAACACAACATTTTGTCACTGATATCTGGAACTGAATGGTAATGTTTTACTTTATGATCAAGATGACAAAATTCAGACAAAAAATAGACAGAGAGCAACAAAAACAAGACAAAATATTACAAAAATGAGACACAAAATGACAAAAAATGCGATAAATGACATGAAACGAACAAAAAAGAGACAAAACGTTAGACAAAAGTTACAAAGCAACGAAAAATAGACAAAAACAAAAGACAAAAACTAGAAAACAAAATGACAAAAACATGAGACAAATGACAAAAGTCAGACAAAAAACAACAAAAATATCACAAAAATGAGACACAAAACCACAAAAGAATAATGAACAGTCTAGTATTTTACTTTATGATCAAAACAACCTGTTGTGGTGTAGAAACTATTATAAATTCATAGTTTTACAGATTTACAGTAATAAAGTCGTCCCGCGGGCTGGATTGGACCCTGTGGCAGGTTTTGGCCCGCGGGCCGCATGTTTCACACCCCTGAATCAGAGCATCCTTGTTTGTGGTTTTGTTGCTCGATCAGTGAAACTCTTCAACCAAATGGCACATTTAATAGTGAGTTGTAGTATTTGAAGGGCTCTTTCATTGAAAGTTTAAACAGCGATATAAAGTTGAATAGTTCTGGTAACGGTCCTCACAGCGCTGCCAGCTGACGGCTTCTAATGATCAGCTGTTAAAATGACATTTGGTCTTTCTGCTGTTATGGCGGTGCATTTTAATCATCACACAGAAGCTAAATGGGTGTCATTTAACGGCGTGTCGTGGTGACCCGTCGGCTGGCCTCGGCTCCTCAGAGATCCATTATTCTGCCGCTGACGCTTCCTTCCGGACACCAGGTCTGTGCATGAAAATGGAGACAGGATGGACTCTGACAAGAAGCCTGAGGACAGTTAGAATGGAAACACCTTTTAAGTCCTGTTTAACTCGAGAGGGAAAAATCTTTATTTAGACTTCTAAAATTTCACAATTCTAGTGTTTTCTCATGAATAATATTCATTCATAATGTGTGTGAATGTTTTGGATGAACAGTCATCAAGTCACGGTGTAAAATTATCATACATTAATCTTCTGAACTCCAAAATCCACCGGAAGATTTAAAAAGCATATTTAAAAAAAAAGAAAATGCCAAAATGCTAACTTTAAAGTGGCAGAAACTGTACAAACAAACAAAAAGATCAACAGATGTTCACTGTCAATGTTCAATGTCCTTGAACTACTCATAGGAAACTTTACTAAATTTTAAAGTTTAAATTTGTCATATTTTACTTTATTCTACATGTCTTGTTTTAAAAAAAAAAAAAAATCACCCCAAAAAAAGTGTTTGCACAAACCAGATTATGTAAAAAGAAAAATAATTCAAATGAGAAGCTATTAGTGACTCATCTGTGACTAAAAGTCAGGTGACAAAAATCCTTTTTATTCAACTGAACTGGGCTGAACTGCAGGCTGTGTATGGAGCAGACAGGAGACAAGTATGGAAATAGAACATATAAGTACTAAACCATCTATAATATGCAGAATCGCTGTTTTTTCTAGTATTGATAACAAACAAAAAACTAGAAGTTTTTCAAGATTTGTTAAAATAATCAAAGAAATTAAAGTTTTTTCCCTCTTTTTCTCTGATTTAAAGCATTATAACTGTCATTCTGCACTCAAGAGTTCCCTCTACTTCTAGCTACAGTTGTTTCCTTATTAGTGCTGGACATCATATTTTAATGAAAAATGAAACCATAGTGAGTAAAACTATGACAGAACCAAAGATTAATCTGTCCATAACAACATCTGGTTAATATAGGAGTTATCAGGTAAATGGGTTTCATTGTTGATCATCAAATAAGTGGAATCAGTGTCTAAAACTAAAGCAGAATGTTAGTATTTCTATTAAATTCACTAATACTTCAGATTTCTGGTGGCAGCTGCTTCTCCTACCTGAACTTCCTCCTCCGTCCTGCAGTGCAGCTGTTTGAACACATCTGTCAGGCTCATGATTAATGGATACTTGTCTACTGATAAATGACAGGCTGGAGGAAAACTATTGGTAGTCACCCATGAATTAATGTTTTCTTATTGTAGTAGAAAAACCAGGAATGTGTTCTCTCCTCCATCCAGCGTTCCGTCACATATATCTATACATACATGTTCCCTCTGTCGACCCTCAGTTTCACTCTGTTCATGGGAAAAGTCACATTTTAAATTAAATCTCCACAGGACTTCGGTCATTTGCACAAACGAGACAGAAAACAACAAAAGATAGACACAAAATGACCCAAATGACACACAAAATGATCAACATGAGACACAGAACAACAAAAATGAGACAGAAAATGAACAAACTGAAATACAAAAAAAGCAAAAATAATACATTAAATGTGAAAAAAGCATTAAATTAAGACAAGAAACAACAAAAGACTAGACAAATTGGCACAAATTGACACAAAGTGAGACATAAAACAACAAAAATGAGACATAAAATGACAAAACATGATTAAATTAAGACACTAAACAACAAAAACCAAGACAAATTAACACATAATGAGAAACTAGACAGAAAACAAACAGACATAAAATGACCCAAATGACACATAAAATGAATAAAGTGAGACACAAAACAACAAAAAACAAGAAAAAATGAGTGAAAGTGCCTCCCAGGTGTGTCTCTAGTCATTTTTAAATTAAATCTCTGCAGGACTTTGGTCGCTAGCAGGTGAAATTAGATATCTGTTCAGCATCAATCACCGCAGAACATTTCTGAATGTTGCCAAAAGTGACAAATGTTGATCTACTGCAAAAGAAAAACCTTGATTCATCACTCCCCTGACACTGAAAAATACGAGCCGCTCCAGTTCTCTCCTTTGTGACAGAGCTGCATTATTGGGTCCACCTCAGGTCACAATCAGAGGAAGATAAACTGAAAGAAAAGTACACTGGTTCTGTTATTTTTTGTTTTTTGTCCTTGTCTGTGGTCAAAATGATTAAGAAAATGGCTTCACTGTACACTGTATAAGAAAATAAATGATCCATTTAATCAAGCGTAGTTTCCAAAACAAATAAAAACTAGAAATAGAATATAAAAAATGGACAGCACACGTTGCCTTCAGCTAAACCGTGATCCCATCTGCTCTTCAACAGCACCAATAGAAAAGAAAAGCCACCCGTCAAGCATTTGCTGTGATGAGAAACATTTCCATGCAAACGTTTGATGATTGAGACTATATGGCAGCGTGACAGTTTGCTTAATCATATCGGCTATGATGAATTACTGGATGCTAAAATAATACTGCATTAATGAGAGTTTTATGTTATGGTAGATTATGTCAGCAGGGTGACTGATGCAATGCATAAACAGGCCAGGAAATATGCGAGTGTGTGTGTGTGTGTTTGTACTTTTCTTTGGGGGTCTGTGAGGGTAACAGACGTTCATTGTGTAACCGTTCATCAGGGGTCAGTTAGAAGTTGGTAGAAGAATCCGTCAGCGGTGCATTCTGGCTCTGAGGATAATTGCCGTGATAACAGTTGGTGATTTTATGACACCTTCAAGACGCTCGCCGGGGCAGCATCAACTTTAATTCGCCGCTCGAAACTGAAAGTGAAAGCGATTCCCTCTATTACTCTCCCCCTAACTGCACTGGAAAACATGCCCCTCTCAAAACAAGGAAAAAAACTTATTTCAAGGAACTTTTACCTTAAAATAAGTGAAAAAAAATCTGCCAATAGAACAAGTGAAAAATGTCTTGGTCAGATTTCTTCAAATAAGATATGATATTTAGAATCTTGAGATCTTAAAATTAGCTGGGAAAACTTATTTGAAGCTCTATTTTACCAGGATTATCAAGCTTAGGTGTCTTAAAATAAGCCAGATATACTAAAAAATAAATAAATAAAAGAAAGGAGCAATTTTTCACTCAAAAATAAATGTTTGCTTTCATGTAACCTCCTAATTTGAGATGTATTAACCCTCCTGTTGTCTTCATTTACAGGCACCAAAAAAATATTGTTTTCTTGTCTGAAAAAAATCCAAAAAATCTGCAAAAAATTCCTCAAATTTCTGAAAATTTGCAAAACCTTCAGGAAGAAAATTCCAATAATTCCTTAAAAGTTTCCCTTAAAAGTTTTATTGAAAAAAAAAAATCCCCCAAATTTGGCAAGAAAATTCTTGTAAATATTTTCAAAAAATGAGTAAAAACCTTGCAAAAAAATCTTAAAAATATCTAAAGTGATTCCAAATATATCAGTAAAACTTCTAATATTTCTAAATAAAGAAAAAAAAGAAACATTTTGACTAAAAAATAAGACAAATAGACTTGGTCGGATTTTGAGTTTTTGCAATGTGTCCCCTTTTCCCCCTCACACTTTCCCCTGGTTTCAGTCACACTTTCCCCTGGTTTCCCTCAGACTTTCCCCTGGTTTCAGTCAGACTTTCCCCTGGTTTCAGTCAGACTTTCCCCTGGTTTCAGTCAGACTTTCCTCTGGTTTCAGTCAGACTTTCCCCTGGTTTCAGTCAGACTTTCCCCTGGTTTCAGTCAGACTTTCCCCTGGTTTCAGTCAGATTTTCCCCTGGTTTCCCTCAGATTTTCCCCTGGTTTCAGTCAGACTTCTCCCTGGTTTCAGTCAGATTTTCCCCTGGTTTCCCTCAGATTTTCCCCTGGTTTCAGTCAGACTTTCCCCTGGTTTCAGTCAGACTTCTCCCTGGTTTCAGTCAGACTTTCCTCTGGTTTCAGTCAGACTTTCCCCTGGTTTCAGTCAGACTTTCCCCTGGTTTCAGTCAGACTTTCCCCTGGTTTCCCTCAGACTTTCCCCTGGTTTCCCTCAGATTTTCCCCTGGTTTCAGTCAGACTTCTCCCTGGTTTCAGTCAGACGTTCCCCTGGTTTCAGTCAGACTTCTCCCTGGTTTCAGTCAGATTTTCCCCTGGTTTCCCTCAGATTTTCCCCTGGTTTCAGTCAGACTTTCCCCTGGTTTCAGTCAGACTTCTCCCTGGTTTCAGTCAGACTTTCCCCTGGTTTCAGTCAGACTTTCCCCTGGTTTCAGTCAGACTTTCCCCTGGTTTCCCTCAGATTTTCCCCTGGTTTCAGTCAGACTTTCCCCTGGTTTCAGTCAGACTTTCCCCTGGTTTCCCTCAGACTTTCCCCTGGTTTCCCTCAGATTTTCCCCTGGTTTCAGTCAGACTTCTCCCTGGTTTCAGTCAGACGTTCCCCTGGTTTCAGTCAGACGTTCCCCTGGTTTCCCTCAGACTTTCCCCTGGTTTCAGTCAGATTTTCCCCTGGTTTCCCTCAGACTTTCCCCTGGTTTCCCTCAGACTTTCCCCTGGTTTCAGTCAGACTTTCCCCTGGTTTCCCTCAGACTTTCCCCTGGTTTCCCTCAGATTTCCCCCTGGTTTCAGTCAGATTTTCCCCTGGTTTCAGTCAGACTTTCCCCTGGTTTCCCTCAGACTTTCCCCTGGTTTCCCTCAGACTTTCCCCTGGTTTCAGTCAGACTTTCCCCTGGTTTCCCTCAGATTTTCCCCTGGTTTCCCTCAGATTTCCCCCTGGTTTCCCTCAGATTTCCCCCTGGTTTCCCTCAGACTTTCCCCTGGTTTCCCTCAGATTTTCCCCTGGTTTCAGTCAGAGTTTCCCCTGGTTTCTGGGTGATCCGTCCTCTGTTCTGCCTCCTAATCTCTGCTTCCTGTCTGTGTTTTGCACGGCATTAACTGTCACGTAGAAAAGTTTAAAGCGCCGCGCCGCTGCAGTGATAATTACATCATGACAGGCTACACTTGTTGTGATTACCGCCATGATGATAGTTTGATTTTATGCAGCGTTTATGACTTTCACTGGGGGCTTGTTATGTTTTACACAGATAGAAGTGTTATCAGGAGAATAGCACACAGCCATCTGTCTGTGATTTGCTGGTTTTTTCTCCCTCCTTCGCTCTTTGTCTCCTCAAACTTTGTCATTGCTTCTCATCTCTTCTGAATCTTTCTCTGCGTATTTTTCCGTCCTTTGTGGTTCGTCTGTTGGCTTTGTGTTTACGCTGGTTTGCATTAAGAGTGGAGGACGTCATGCTACGTGCCCCACCTTCACACCAGATTTATGGAATGTGTCAACACAATGTCAGTTTTCATGTGAATGTATAGCGCTGCTGTGACGTCTGTTTCTCTTCCTTTTTGCATTATTTCACCGCTGTATACAGCTGCAGGATGTTTACATTCTCTCTGTCACTCTGGATACACACAAACCCACAATTACTTTAAAGTATACATTCAGATATGTGAGGATGTCAGATTGTGCGCCGACATGTGGACTTGTATTTGTGTGCACTAGCAGGGTGACATCTTTACACCGTATCTTAAAAAAAAAACAAAAGAATAAAGAAGCAAGGGATGTTTAGTGGTAGAGAGATCAACAGTGACAGTCTGATGACAAAGTGAAAGGTAAAATGAAAGAGTGCGGCCAGTAAAAGTTCATTATAATTTAATAAAGCAAGAGGTCATAAAACTCTGCAGCTCTTTGGTGAAATACAGCATCCTTTACTTTGCTGTCACAACAGGGAACTTATTGCTGTCCTGCCCTTTTCTGGCTTTGTCCACTCTGGTATCTATCGCTGCCTTCAGTGGCCGTCAGCAAAGCAATTTATAGTGTAGCAACATGGACTGCACCCACCTTCATTCAGCCTCCCAGCCAACACAGGTCATATATCCAGCCGGTCGCCCTGCTGGAGCATCAGTCAGCTGCAGGACTCAAAGCCAGCCAGTCAGTTAGAAAAGCTGGCGCTGCTGCAGCAGATATATTCAAATCTAAGGGTACTTTTATAAATACAGCTTAGTTAGAACAATAAAAGCCCTCAGAGACAGCAGTACTCCTCCAAGGCTGCTCATTCCCCCGTATGGCATTGTCAGAACTGCAGCATTTTTTTACTTCACCAAGGAACGTTTTAGAATTCTGTGATGATGGGCGTACATTTGTCTGTGAATCTGTCTGTCTGTCAGCAACATTACTTTATTACAGAATAACGGATTTGGATGAAATTTTCAGAGAAGCTCAGAAATGACACAAGGACCAAGTGATTAGATTTTGGCAGTGATGCTGCTTATAGTCTGGATCCACAGCTTTGTTAAAGATTTCTGCATCATCTGGAACGGGTCTGGAACATAACATCCGCCATAGATGAAAATCTGTGAAGTAGAAACCATATTTATTTTATTATTTCTATATATTTTAAGGCTTCATAAACCCTCCCCACACCGCAGAGCAACGTCTGTGTGGAATGGGCAAGATGAGATGCTGAATGCTGCTAAACAGAGGAGACTGATGCTACGATCTCTGATCCAATCAGAGCCCAGCGCTGGTCTCTGAGCCAATCAGAGCCCAGCGCTGCACGCTACGAGTTTTATTTCGATTAAATATTCTTTTAATATGTTTTTATTATTATTGTTTTCAATTTTTTTAGGCTAGAAAAACCACAAAAATAACAAAAATAATGCAGCGATGTCAGAGCTGGTCTGTGACTGAACTGTTGTGCTGCAATGCATCATGGGAGTTCAGGGTGTTGGGGGTTTAAATGTCATTATAGTGGTTTATGTTAGTGTCACAGTGTTAGTAGTGATTGTGTTTTATTGTGTTTTAGTGGTTTAGTCAGCCTAGTTAGTTTGGTTCAGTGTTATGTTGTGAGAAGTGTGTGTGAAGTGTGTTTGAGCACGTCTTGCTACATTTTCTCTAATTTTGCTTTGTGTATGTCAAAATAAAAGCATCTGCCAGTTGCTGAGTGCACAAAAGGTAGATATCCTTTCTCCAGCAATGCTGCTTGCCATAATAATAAATGTGTAAAAATACCTATACACAGCAAAATTCCACGATACCAATAATGCGATTTAAAAATCCACGATACAGGGAGACCGAAGCGCGGTACGGCGAGGGAGCACGGCAGTCCGATTTTCAGTAATGTTGTTAACAAACAGGCAGACAGGGATCGTCTCATACGTTCTCCACATTCCTTGGTGGAATAATTAGGATGTAACTTCTAATACACACTATTCCCAACTAGATGTTCTGTAAGATTGTTGCCATGGTGACCTTACAGGAAACATGTTCACTCTGAGACAAACGCTGCTTCATGTGTTGTCTGGTTAAAGTCCTTCACCTCAATGGAAACAGCATAACAATGACTAGAAGCAAGGAGAACTCAACAAAGTCCTTTGTGCAGTCTAACAAGGTTTGGATACCATAAATCATAAAATGAATATTTATTTTATAAATAAGAAACCTGGAATCAGTTTGTCCCTTGTTTTCCCCAGAGCCCACAGATTACACAACCGACTTCGTGCAAATGGTTTATTTTTTGGCAAATGTTTACAGGAGACAGGATAGAATGGAGTAAATCTGATGAATTATTATGATTTTATGTTGGATACGGCTGTTTTTCCTGAAGGAAACCACACGTCACAGATGATTAGTTCAAGATTGTCTGGAAGTTGAAAATCCAACCGTCCTCTGTGTTTTACCAGTCTGTAGTCGTGACAAATTGCGTGTAATTGTGCGGTTTCGGGGTTCAGAGGGCTAAATAAGTCGGAGAAACTAGACACAATCCCCAGTTTACTGTGAAATGTTTGTTATTGACACTGTTTGCAGTAGCTCCCACCAAAATAAAAGCTCAAATGTTGTATGTACACATTGTAAAATGACAGTTTTGGCAGGTGAATGCAATGAATGAGTGTAAAAAAGGTAATTTTTTTACCATTAAAGGTAACTGATTTTATGAAGCTTAACTGATACCGATGACCATTTGAGAAAAGATAGATTTTGACAGTGATGCATGGATTTGACTAAAAAGTGGTTCAAAATTACTTAAAATTGGTCCACAACGGCAAAAAATTGCCCAAAATGATTCAAATTTGTCCTAAATGACAAAAGAAATTGTCCAAAATGACTACAAGTTTTGCAAAATGACTCAAAATTTGTCCAATATGACCAAAATTTTTCCAAAATTACTGCAAATTTTCCAGAATGACTCAAAATTAGTCAAAAATGACAAAAAAAATCCAAAATGACTCAAAAAATTGGTCCAAAATGACTAAGAATTGATTCAAAATGACTGAAAATGTGTCCAAAGTGACTGTATGAATAAAGAAAAGCTTGACAGTCCATACGGATGGTACTAAATGAGCGGCGTCCTCTCTGCTGTGGTGTGGAGCTGTGAAATGGCTCTAAACATCAGGCCATGTGTGTCTAACGGCCCTGCCGCTGATCACTCCTGCATCTTTAGAGCCCATTAGTCAGTTACTCACCCAGTCAGTGTGCCAGCTAGTTCCTCAGCCTGCCAGCTGACTCCAACAACAACATCTACTCCCTATTCTGGCTGGTTTTAATGGTTCTGACAGATACGTCATGGGTCAATCAGACGGAGCGCCCTCGTTACTGGAATGACAACATTTAGTGCGTCTGAAACAAAGGAAAGCATTTATCTTGCCAGCAGGAACAGCATCTTGAGCAGTGATGAATTTAGACCATAAATCATCAGCGGGTTTGTCGGTTTGGCGCTGCCGAGTCTTCGTAAACAAACCCGGTCTGCTCTCCGATGGCGGCGGTGGCATGGTGTAAACATATCTGTGGTGTAGACTTCTTTCCTAACGCTGCAGATGATAACAGAAGTCTGAAGCGCCGCTGGCTGTGGGTATGGGTTGGGTTAGGAGGCCGTTTGGCAACGGTTAGGGGATGAGTGTTGGTGTGCATGTGGTTAAAAATGAAAAACAAAGGTCAGGAATGCATTCTGCCTCACATCTCCACTCCATTTCTACTTCTGTCTTCCTCTGTTCAAAAAGACGGTGTGCATCACACACTTACATGGAAAATAACAAATTAAATCCCTTTCCACTAAGTTCCCCATTACAAAAACATCCTCCTGAAGAAAAGACTGACCAGACTCCAAGGCTTTCTGAGTTATATAATATAAAGTAGTCAACAGGTTTACTACAATAACTTTAGAAAGAACTTTACATTTCAGTTTTGCTCAGCTGTATATATAATATTTAGAAGAATCTTTGAAACCAGCAAAAATGTCAACTACGTTACAAAAAGTCCTGCAATTATATACTGACCCAGTTGCAGCCAATGAAATGCTGCCCAGACTCTCTCTGATTGGTCGCCTCTACAGTTGAGTGAAGGAGGAGTGGGTTCTCTTGTTTAATTGATGTGCGTCTTTTTCCCTTAGGCAACTTTTTTCCTTCTATTTTTCCCACACACACACACACACACGAGCCGGTTGATGTCTATTTCCCTTCCCTGGGCAGCTTGTTTTGGTGCGTAACCCTCCGACACACATCCACACACACTCCAGGGAGCTGTGCTACATCGCTGGGTAATGGAATTGTCTTGTCTCCTTGCAGACAGATCGCTATGGAGGAGGGCGAACCCATAAAGCTCCTCGGGGACTTTGTGTTTAACAACGTGGAAGTGTTTTGGCCCCCACATGTAAGGCCACCGCTGGAACAACTGGCCTTTCTTTTTAATTACTCTCCCTGCTTGTTGTGGTCCTCGGTCAATCGCAGTAAACAGCAGAATACCTGCGTGGAGGATCTGCACAGCCTCTGGCAATCTCAGCCGGTCTCTGAGGTTTTGTTTCTGTCAGTGGAGAGAAGCTTCTCCAGTCTGCCGAAAATTAGCCAAAGTCAATTCAAACGCGTGTTTGCTGCTTGAAAAGTCATCAAATAGATGTGCTCATGAAAGCAAGACTGCTTTGTTCTGTTGTTTTGTAACTTCAGACTAAATTTGATTTATAATTAAAGTGATGTGTTACCTTGAAATTCATCTCTTCAGAATGAAAAGACGGCGTCAGAGTGAAACATTAGTGACAACAGTGGGTTTGACCAGAGTCTGCAGTGCCACCAAGTGTTTTTAAACTGAGGTTTTCTTCTGCTGCAGAGGAACTGACCTCTGATTTCAGGACAGAAAAATAGACTTTCCTGGAACAATCAGTGTAGTATAAGGTCCAGATAAGAAAAAAGGAGGAAAATGGATTTAAAAAGAAAAACTAGACTGATGTTCTGGAAGAGTTGATGAAAGTTTTACTGCTGAGTGTAAATCATGAGGGTGAGGGGGTTACATATCTTAGGTCGGTTTAAAAACTGCTCCATGGGTTTATTTTCTGTCATTTCCTTTCATTTTTCACATTTGGATCTCCAGACCTTCTGTATCTGAGCCGATACACTAAACCAGGGAAACTCATCTTAGTCCAGGTTCCACATTCATCCCAATGTGATCTCCAGTGAACCGGACCAGTAAAACCACAGCAGAATAACCTATAAATAACCACAACTCCTAATGGTTCCTTTGTTTCAGTGCAAAAAAATACATTCTGAAAATGTTCACATTCAAGGAATTATCTTTTCACAAAACATCATGAACAACCTGAAATTTCTTAAGAAAAATAAGTTCAATTTCAGCAACATTCATCCTCAGTTTGTCATTTCCACATTACAACTTCCAGATCACAGAGTGTCGACAAAGGAACACAACATTTAGTCACCTGGAACTGAACCAGGGAGGATTTTACTTTATAATCAAAATGACAAAAGTCAGACAAAAAAAAGACAAAAAACAACGAAAGCAAGACAAAATATGACAAAAATGAGACGCAAAATGACAAAAAATTAGACAAACGACATGAAACGACACAAAAAGGGACAAAAAAAACTTGACAGAAATGAGACAATAAGTTACACAAATGACACAAACAAGACCAAAAATGACAAATGCGAGAAACAAAATAACAAAAAAAATAGACTAACAACACAAGCGAGACAAAAAGGAAATACAAAACCACAAAAACGAGAAACAAAACCACAAAAACATGAGGCAAACGACAAACATCAGACAACAAAACCAACAAAAACAAACAAAATATGACAAAAATGAAACACAAAATGACAAAAGAACAACAGAACAATCTAGTATTTTACTTTATGATCCAAACAACTTGTCACGGTCTAGAAATTATTTTAAATTTATAGTTTTACTAATTTACAATCTGCAGTTAATATCTTCTCTGTAATTTTTACACTTTGAGGGCCGGATTGGACCCTCTGGAGGACCGCTTTTGGCCCACGGGCCTCATGTTGGACACCCCTGGTCTAAACATTTCCCTTCCCTCTTTCTCTTTCTCCCTCCACAGCAGTTTGTCCTCTTTTGTTCCGCTCCACATCGCAAATTTCTTCCCTCTCCATTCTTTTTTTTTTTCGCTCCCGTCACTTTATTGCAGCAGACAGCCGTAACAAATAGGAAAACAGAACCGGTTTATGAAGTCAGTGGGAAGCCATGAGGGGAATCTCCAACATATATTAAAATAAATATGGAAATAAAAAAGAAAAAGCGAGTGTGTGCTTTGGCTTCTGTGTTTCTGTTGGGCATTAGGAGTAATTTGGCATGGAGGGCTGTTTTATTTCTTTTTTCTCTCAGTACGTCATTAGCAGCATTAAGGAAGCGCACAGCTTTAAATTTTATGTGCATATTTGCTCTGTGCAGATTGGGGTTAATATTTTCTGCAGAGTCAGGCCCACACATGAACACACATGCACGATTTTTTTCAAAGCCTCTGCAGCTCATTAATGATTTGTCAAGATTTAAGTCCATTGTTTTTTTTTCATCGTTTTCCTCGCTGGTTGTTTATCTCTGTATTCCATCACTCTTACTCATGTATAATTTTTAATGGACTGCTGCTGCTTTTTTCCTCTTAAAATTCTGCCCCAATCCTTTGGTCTCTATCTCACTCTGCTCTTTCTGCTTTTTTTCCTGCTAATCCTCTTATACCACCCCTAGTCTATCGCATCTCGCCCATTACTTCCTCTGTCCCTTGTCGTTTGGTCCCTGTAGTTCGGCTTGTGTAAGCTGCTATTGAAAGTTTCACTCTGTGACGCTGCACTGGTGTTCTGCTGCTGTCATCACTGTGTAGAACAGAGACGTATTAGTAGGGAATTATGAGAGCATAACATCCATTTACTGCACCGACAACAAGGAAAGGAGTCTGGTAATGTGATTGAATATATTGACATGCGGACTTGGTGGTTTGACGTTAAATATGTTGTGGATCCTGAGGAGTGTTGGCAGCAGACAGGTTAGAAGAAGGAGCTGCTGTAGTGAAAGTTAATAACAGAGGGATGTGACCAAGTTGGCAAGGTCAGCAAAAAGTCTTACTGGGAACAAAATGAAGTGAAGTTGAATAAAGACCAGCTACAGACAGAGGAGCTTAGTTTCAGGAATGAGAGCCTAACACCGGAAATAGTGCATGCAGGAAGCAGGCTCTAAATCCTGGTGAGGATTTAGTAAAAACTGTACCCACAGTGATGAGAAAATGTAGAATAAGTGCTGCACTTTTCAGCTAGAAAAGCAGGGTTTCTGTTATTAAAATAAATACTGTGCAGATAGTTGGACACATAAACAAACTAGAGCACAGTCTTCCTCCAAGGCTGCTCATTCCCCCATATGGAATTATCAGAAATGCTGCATTTATTTATTAGTTATTGATGATCAGAAATCATGACATCATTTAACATAGATGTACCCACAAACACAATGACCTTGCTCTGAGCTTAGGCGTGTGTTCTGCATGTGTACGTTATGTACAGATACTGAATCACGTGACCTAAATATGTAGCGGGAGGCGGGAACTGATGGGACTCAGAAACACCCCCACAGTTTAATCAGTTGTTCCTTGGATCGTTTATGATGGATAAGTCCTGATAAGTCCTCAGCGGTGGATTTGTAGTAGGATCACAATCAGCTGATGTAGCGTTCACTTGTTGTCATGGTTACAGTGATGCCATGCCGCTATCTGGCAATGATACAGAAATCTGTAACAAATCAGTGGATCCAGACTATCAGCTGCATCACTGCCAGAATCTAATCACTTGGTCCATGTGTCATTTCTGACCTTCCCTGGAAATTTCATCCAAACCCATTATTCCGTTTTTGACTTATGTTGCTGACAGAAAAACTAACGGTAATTATCACATAATAACAAATACAGGAAGCATCCTCCAACATCAGGAATAACAGAATATATGCTGAAATAAATAGTTAAAATGGGATTGTAATGGCAGTAGGGTATGGCAGCTCAACAGACTCATTCATTAGTTTTGTGTGCAGATTTTGTGTCACCTCATAATTGATATTCAGCCTGAAATGCTGAAATAGATGGCAGAAGTTAAAATGGACATCAGAACGCCTGCTTGGTCTTGGATAGAAGTGGTGTTGATCCTCTCTGGAAAACGCAGCTAAACTTAGAACATCAGTCCCTGAAGGAGCAGCTTTGGGTGTCGATGTTGTTGTTTGTGATGCTGAGAGTTTCTGTGACCTGAACCATGAGGGAAGATCTGTGCATTCCCTGTTCCAAGCATGAGACTCTGTGTTTTGTTTTTCAGTGGCATTAAAACCAACTGGAGCAAACTTGTGCAGCTGCAGCATCACTTCCAGTCTTCTAAAATGCTGCTCCTTGCGCCAATTAAATTTGCAACGCTCCAGCTCCGTTCCACAAACACGCTCTGCATGAAAAAAGGAAAGGAAGAAGCGTGTCTGGTAATTGGCAGTGTGGTTTAGTGTTAGCGCTGCCCTGAACCTTTTTGTTCTTTTATTCTTCCTCCTGTTAATCAAACACTTTCTTTGCCAATGTTCTTATTATCTCTTGCTTTATCATCTGTTCCATCCAATCACAGCGACCCGTCCCTTCTCTAACCCTTCCTCCTTCTGACTCTCCTCATTCTCTGCCTTTTCCTTCTTGTCATTTCTGCACACTCTTGATTTTTCACAGATTACTAATCACTGCAATAACAGCTCTAAAATGGCCCTTGGGCCGCATGAATTGTCAGTTCAGTATCTCCGATTTAAGAAAAAGCACATTCTGATCAGACTTTTGATACAGAAACAGGATTATGTGTAAGTCGAAGCGTGTAAGTTGAAGTGTGTCTCCTTTCTCAGTCTAATTACCCATCCAGAGGCAGTGGAAGAAACCCACTGATGCACTGTGTTATTATCTTGTCTACTCTGTTTGCTTTGCTTTCCTACAGCTGACATGCAGTAAAGTACAAATGTCTGAGCTGTTGTGTACGTGTTTGCCGCTGTGTGTGTGTGTGGGTTGTGTGTAGGTGTTTTTGATGGTGTGTTTGCGTGGTCATATTAGTTTGTCACTGCCTATCACAATGGGTTTAGTGCCAGGAAGGTAAAGGCCTGTTCCTCCCTGATTAGTGTCCAGTGAAATAGAAATTTCTGGGCTGCCTCGGCCCTTTTACGACGCTGTGTCTGGGAGAGAGAGACGGAGGGAAAGGGAGACTCTGACCAGAAACTATTCCCTCCGGCTCGGCGTCCAGCGGTGAGGTTGAGCTGTTTGCTTCATTGACGTCAAGCAAACTGGGACATGGTCAGATATCCACGTTCATCGGTCACTCTGTGTCTGTGTGGCTGCACAGAGATTCAAATGTCAGACGTTCTGAGAGGTAAGCTGTCCACTTCTGCTGACCCTTTTCAACCTGACACGTCACATCCATTCACTTTAATGCATCCAAAAAAACTCTATAAAAGCCTGTTGTCAGAGCTGAGACAGGAACTGCTCAGAAAGGATTTCCTCAACGTTCTGTCTTTTAGGAGCAACCACACATGTTGTCACATGACTGGATGCACATATGGTGGTTACAGAATGCATACAAGAGGAGAATAGAAGGTAATATTCCATCACAGAACTGTAGCAAGTGAGCAAAACTACTAAAAAAATACCTTGATCGTGTTTGCTCTCTATGACAGTCTGAATGAGGAGAGTCAAACTCATGTTAGTCCAGGTTCCACATTCAGTCCAGTCTGATCTCCAGTGGACCAGTAAAACCACAGCAGAATAACCTATAAATAACCACAAAAAGACAAAAAACAACAAAAGCAAGACAAAATATTACAAAAATGAGTGACAAAAGAAATGGACGAATGACACAAGCAAGATAAAATAAAGACACAAAACGACAAAAACGAGACAAAAAACAATGAATAATGCAAAACATAAAATAACAAAAAATACGATATAAAACAATGGCGAGACAAAAAGAAAACACAAAACAAGAAAAAAGAAAGAAAACGACAAAAACATGCGACAAAAAAAGATTTTAAAAAAAAGACAAAATATTTCAAAAATGACAAAAGAACAATAAACAATCTAGTATTTTACTTTCTGATCCAAACAACTTGTCATGGTCTAGAAATTATTTTAAATTTATAGTTTTACTAATTTACAATCTGCAGTTAATGTCTTCTCTGGAATTTTTACACTTTGAGGACCTGATTGGACCCTCTGGAGGACCGCTTTTGGCCCGCAGGCCGCATGTTGGACACCCCTGCTGTAAATAGTTGAGTGGAAATATCATCTAATCTGTGTAACTTTATGTTGTAATATCCTCTGTATTGATTATATTAATATGCTGCCATCTAAAAATGACCTTTAAGATCCCATCAAACATCACAGGCTGAACTGTAGAGTCACAAAAACACACTGACTTGTGTAGAGCCACATAATTTCCCATTTGTATATAGTTTGCAGTAGGGAAAAAGGCATAAAAAGGCATAATATCACATGCTAATACCCATGCATGAGGTGTTTTAAGGGTTTAACGTTGGGGCATGCCTTTGTATTTTAGGAATCTGCCACCTTGATGAAAAACGTGTGAAAACTGCAGTGATGAAGCTTCAGCATCAGTCTGTATTACGGGAAATAAAGTGAAAACTGGATTCATGTCGGATGTATTTAGATATTCTATGGACAGCTCATTAGAATACATCATTCTAAACATGCAGCACAGCCTGTAAGTTTTACTAAAGTAGTTCCTCAGAGATGCTTCTATTCTATCTCTATAGTCTGACTGTGCTTTTTTTTATTATTGGAGTTATATTGAATAAAAATAATTCCTTTTGTGTACTCTCTAGAATTGCATCATTGCTGCATTAGTAGAGAAATAAGCGAATCAGTAAGCTCCCCCTGACTCTCATCTGCACAGATACAGGGAGGAGTGTGTGTGTGTGTGTGTGTGTGTGTGTGAGTGTGTGTGTGTGTGTTGTGAGTGTGAGTGTGAGTGTGAGTGTGAGTGTGTGTGTGTGTGTGTGTGTGTGTGTGTGTGTGTGTGTGTGTGTGTGTGTGTGTGTGTGTGTGTGTGTGTGTGTGTGTGTGTGTGTGTGTGTGTGTGTGTGGATGAAAAACAAAGTAAGAACAAAACAAATAGACGGCAGCGAAGGATATAAATGTATTCATGAATGAAATGTGCATGTCTGGTGATTCCATGTAGAATTCAACATACATGTGCATGTCCAGTATATTTATATATGTTTCCTATATGTCCCTACATGTGTGTGTAATGGACTGGGCCCTGATATAATTTCACGCTCCAGGATAAAGTGACTTCTCCATTTAGTCTGCTGGGGTCGTTCGTATTCGATGCAGCGAACTAATCTGAAGGAGATTGTTTCTCACTGACGTATTAAACCGATGAAAACACGCTGAGACCTTTAAGATGCTCCAGAAATGCATTCTGCTGCATTTACATCTGTAGGAACCTCCAGTCAGTGGAAATGCTTTTGTTGAGTCAAAGTGACTGAACCTGGTAATGATTCCACATCCAGTTAGCCTGGATCAGCTAAAGTGTTATTGTGATCATATTTTATCTGGTATAAACAAGTTTAATTCATGCTAATACTGTGATGGGGAAGCTTAGATTCTATTTCTATGTAACACAAAGCAGACAGACATGATAGCAAACTTTTTAACCCTCGTGTCGTCCTGCGGGTCAAATTGACCTGTTTTAAAGTTTGAAAATGTGGAAAAAAATATATTTTCACAGTGAAACTTCTGATGTCCACATTTTCAACATTTTGGGGAAATCTTTGAACATTTTCTGGTGGAAAAACAGAAATGTTAAAAATGTTTCTTAAGAACATTCACATAAAAATCAACCAAAATCCAGCGAATTTCACTGGATTTTGGTTGATTTTTATGTGAATGTTCTTAAAGAAAATATTAGAAGTTTTACTGATATATATGGAATCACTTTAGATATTTTTAGGATTTTTTTGGAAGATTTTTACTCATTTTTTGAAAATATTTACAAGAATTTTCTTGCCAAATTTGGGGGATTTTTTAAAATAAAACTTTTAAGGGAAACTTTTAAGGAATTATTTAAATGTTCTTCCTGGAGGTTTTGTAAGTTTTCATAAATTTGGGGAATTTTTTGCTGAATTTTCAGATTTTTTTCAGACAAGAAAACAATATTTTTTGGTGCCCGTAGATGAGGACAACAGGAGCGTTAATCAGTGACAGATGCACAACAGTTATATACTGAACTTATGTCTATTAAATCAGAGGTTTGGTGTCTTGTAAGAAGCTAAGTCCTCGCACATAGTTCCAGAGCTGCCGTCCTCCTGAAGACGTCTCAGTTACTCCAGCTTCCTGCTCCGTTCTCTGGAGACCCGGCAGCTGTGAGTCTGGACTAAATGGGATGTTCCCAAAGGACAGATATGCTCACAGAACACATCAGCGCAGTAGAAGTCATTACTTTTCCGTACTGACTATTAAGATATCTTCAGGAATACGCTTCCCAGAAATATTTCATTAGAAGAGATAGAACTGGGAGCTTTGCAGGGAGGGATGAGGGAAGCAGAAACTCTGCTGGTGTTTAGGATAAACAAACACTGCCTTCTGGATAGTCACAAGCACACACACAGACACACACGGACACACACACGTTGCGGTGGGAGGATGAAAGGAGTCTCACACAAACAGCTCCTGTGTCGAATGAGCCGCTCTTATTGTGGAAAAACACAGAGATGTTGGTCTTGGCTGGACAAGAATGTGGGCTGAATTGGTGCTGTGTGTGTGTTTCAGTGTGTGTTTCAGTGTGTGTGTGTGTGTGTGTGTTTCAGTGTGTCTGTGTTGTACCAATGAGAGCTCAGTTATTTGTGCAGGCTTTGCTTCAAACAGTTAACATGTGCACACATATGGACGACCAAATAGACTCATATTCATAAATCCACCCATATCAAATCTAATTATCCATTTTTCCAGTTTAGTTAAATGTCAAACCAGCTGTTTTGGCGCCGTTTGGTTCGTATACCTAAGGATCTGTGTGTGCTGCATCTCCCTCGCTGTTCCAGTAATTCCCATTTTCCTGCTCCATCTCATTCTGCTGCTTCTTTCTCTTTGAACTTCAGGCTTTTCAGTTTTTCTAAGCATCAGCAGCCGATGTCATTCATCCTGTTGGTGTTTTTCTTCCGTTATAGAGAGTACCTGGATGTTTGGAAGGGCAGATCTGACTGTACCACTGAGGGATGAAAGCTTTTCTAACACTCACTGATTGAATCCTTCAGGAACTGCTAAACTTTTTTTTTCATTTAGTTTTTTTTTTTCCTTTTGAATGTCAAAACCATTCAGTCGTCCTTTCAATAGTGTTCAGTCCAGTTTAATTCAATGCTATTTATGCAGCACCATTTCAAAGATATGTCATCTCAAGCACCTCACATCGTAACCTTTAAAATCAGACTGACAAGTCCAGAGAATCCACAGTTTCTTTTGGATTCCCGTTGAGCAAGCCTTAGGTGGGGGAAAAGTCCTCTTTATCAGGAAGAAACCTCCTGCAGAACCAGGCCATGGCAGGGCAGACGTCTGCCTTGACCAGTTGGGATGAAGTCAAAGAGGAGAAAACAGGATAGCAGGAAGAAAACAGACAAACTGGTGAAGCCAGTAACTGCTGATTGAAAATATGTAACTCCACAGAGATGAGCACAGATGAATTGTGGGTTTTAATGTACAGAGAGCAGAGCAGAGATGTTCAGAGCATCACAAAGAGTCCCTCAACAGTGTAGACTCATAGCATCATAACTAAAACATTCAGTTTTATTTATATAGCACAAATTCACAGCATCACTCATCTCTCACAGTGAGGAACAGACCTTATGAACTGTAAACAGAGAACAGAAAGCCAACAATCTAAAGCTGCCTTTGGATTCTCCATTAGTGACGGTGGGAAGGAATGAAAAACCCTAGAATAGGGAGAGGGAAGAGCCAGGCTCAGGGAAGGCAGATATCTGCTCGACCAGTTGGAATGAAGGTGAAGGGATGGCAGGACAGCAGGTTTGAGGCCATTGACTGCAGGTCAGAGACATCCATGATTCAGGGTCACATCTGCCAGCACTAACTATGTGACTAGTCAAAGAATAAAGTTTTAAGCCTGATCTTAAATGACATCATGTCCCTCCCTCTGAAACCCAAACAGAGCTGATTCCTCATCAGAGAACCAGATGGCTGGAGGATCTGCCTCCCATTCTGCTTCTGGAGAACTCTAGGTCTGCAGTCTGAGAGGGAACGTAGTCTGTTGGGCTAATATGTTCTAAGTAGGTATTTAAGATGCAGTAAAGCTTGGTCATTGGGAGCTTCATATGTTAGAAGGGTTTGTTACTTCTACTCTGGACCTCACAGGGAGCCATTGAAGACACGCTAATATGGGAGAAGTTTGATCTGTTTTTCTGGTTCGTATCAGAACTTTAGTTCAGACAGAACATTTAGTATCAGCTGGAGTCTTTTCTAGTTATTCAGCTTCACTCTGAGGCTGACAATGCTGTGCAGCTGAAAGAAGACTTTCCTAGAGTGTGTTCAAGGACATATCTGATGCTGAAGGCCAAGGCAAAGCCATCCAGAGACATTAAATGGACACTTAATCTGAGGTGAGTACAACAACTTCAGTTGAAGTTAGGAGATGTTTGAATTGACCTTGAATTGGTTTCATTTATTGTGGAGAATTAAAGCTCTTAGTGAGTTTCCTGGTTAGATCTAGAGACAGTTAATGTTCTGATGGACTGTTTATCCTTGTACAGATTCAGACAGACAAAGTTAAAGTGATCCAAAGAATGAATGAATGGCATTAAGCTGTTAGAAAACAGTTAGTGAATAACCTGATGTAATCACCGACAGACAGCTTTCTGACAGCAGCACGTTAATATGATGAAACAAACTTAATGGTTAATGGTCAGTTTGAAATTAGACATATTTATGAAATGTCTGAAGACTTTTGCATGAATAAAAGTTGTGACACTCGTCTTTGATTTGGTGTTAGAATAAAGAAAGATGTGATTGTTTCACCTGCTGAAGCTGCAGGAGAAACAAATAAGTGATTTCAACTAAAAAAAAATAATTAATGAGAACCTTCTTGTCTTTTTTAACATTTTCTGTCTGTGGTCTCTAAGATTTTTCCAAAGTTTCCACCAAATCTGGTAAAAAGCTGCTTGTTTGCCATTCTCTTCAAACCGCTGAGCTTTTGTGATGCCAAAGAAGTCATTTAGTTGTTGATTGAAGGTGATTTAAAGTCTGTGTTGTTGCGTTTCCTTGGGAGAGATCATGTGGTGTTGAGATGTTTTGTGGTTTGACGTGATCTCCCTTTATTTCCCCGGGGTTATTGATATTCTCTGCTCGTAGGGATGCATTTGTAGACCCTGTGACGAGTGACATTTGCTGCTTATCCTCCATTTTACAAACATTCTGAACAATCTATTAACCAACACAAACATGGTGAACAAGAGGCTCATTCATGAAGCAGCAAACCTGCAAATTCACAGCATAAACCTCCCTCTGATATACTGTCAACAGGAAGAGAGAATCATACGTAATTATGTATAGAGGCATGCAGCAGCCTTCTTCTAGCCAACAGGTGTGAGAGAGAGAGAGAGAGAGAGAGAGATTAGCTGTATCACAAAACTCAGAAGAGAAAAGAAATCATTTTAGATTTCTTTCAGCATCTCTGGAGGGGAACGTTATTGTGTGCTAATCAGAGAGAAAGATGAAATCATCAGAGCAATACTACAGTCTGGTGAGTCTGCTGCATCTGAACGCTCAGTCTGCTTTCTAATTTCTCCTCCACCCTCCCTCTGCTTTCTGTCTGCTGCCTCCATCCTTTCTTTTCTTTTTCTCTAAGCCTGTGTCTCTTTTACTCAGTCCTGAGTGTCCTTTATGTTAATTCTGCCCAGTTTGCTTCTGTATTCCTGCTAAATATCTGGAATCCTTTGATTCATTCACTTTCTCTAACATCTGACCAGAAAAATACGCTAAACTAGTTTCAGATGAGATTTTACTTTCCATCTGTTTATGAAAGTGCATTCAGCTGGATAATAGTACAACTTTACCTGCATGTCCGTGTATTGGACTGAATGTCTACACTCATAGTAATAATAATAGGATGCTGCTGATAGAAAACGTGTCCTTACTCAGCGTGTTCATGGCTGAGTTGTTGCTTTGACATCCAGTGTCATTGTTTAGTCTGTGTAGTCACACAAAGTCACTGTGGTCATTTGCAAACTGCAGCGTGTACAGTTGGCATTAGATCTGAAGCACAAATTGGATTTGTTGGCTTTAGGCTCTTAATAAATATATGTATAAATATTGTTATTTTCATATAACTCATATGCACCGAACATCCAGTACAGTAAAACTTTCTGTGGCTGGAATTCCTTTTGTTTTGCTGCAGCAATCGATTGGAATTCCCTCCAACAAACCTCTGAAAGCGTCGTCTCTTCCATCACCTAATATGTTTAATCAGAAGCTGCAGCAGACCCTAGCTGACCACTGACATGCTGACTGTTTCACTGAACTGCTAGCGTTCGTTTAGGCTGGTTTTTTAATCTCTATTTAAACACTTGTACGTTATTTTTTTCTGTATCTATTGTTTATTTGTTCTTTCTTCCTGCTGGGGCCTCTAGCCAGGTCATCATTGTAAATGAGAAACTGTTCTCAACTGATCTTACCTGGTGAAATAAAAATAAATAAAGAATAAATAAAAGCCATCTGCCATAGGTCCAGAAACTGCTCAGACCTTCCTGTGCATGGACCTCTGCAGGCGTCCTGTGGTTGTGATGTTAGCTATGGATCCTTCGCTGCGATGTGTTGCCTGAATGCTCCATCGTGTTGGGATCTGAGGAGTCTGGAGGTCTGGTCAGCACTCTGAGCTCTTGGTCATGTTCCTGGGCAGTTGTTGTGGTCTTCAGGGCAGATTGTCCTGCTGGGGGAGTGTAGAGTGTTTAGATGGATGGTAGGAACATCCACGTGACCCCAGGTTCCCCAGCAGAGCACTGGGTTCTAATAAGACAAAGTTATTCACTTCTTCCGTCTTTTGTTTTCAGTGTTGTGGCTAATTGTGTTTTTAAATTGTCTTTTCTTTCTTCTCGTCTCCGTCCGTCCTCCTCGTCTGTCCCTCTCTCCCAGTCCCAGCATATGTATTTTCCAGCTCAAGCATTAAATTGAAAAACGCCGCCTTGCCTCCACAGCCCTGTTGTATTATCTTTCTAAAGCTCATTAAGAAATAATTAACCTAATTCACTTTTGCTTTAAGCAGATTTTCCCATTGGTATTTTCTAGTACTGACTTACAATGAAAGGAGAGATAGTGGACAGTGTGAAAATGCTTTTGGGGAATGAAGACAGAGTTAATGATAACATTGCAGCGTTGTTCTGGGCGTGCAACTCATTACTGCAGCGTGATTCAAGGCTGGAAATAACAAAGAGAGAAATGAATAGGCAAACAGCTCCTGCAGTTTTATACAACCTGCAGGCTACTTAATGGAAAAGACAACTTGACATTCTGCTTGACTTCACACAGCCGGGAGCAGAGATGCTGGAAGATCCATAAGTTTTACACATCAGGGACTGACATACAAATGAACACACTCATCTGTATGTAATTAACATGCTTTAATTGGCAGGAAAACACAGTATTAACACTGACTCTGGTTGTTTTTGTGTGTACATGTCAGTTTACATACTTGATTTAAAACCTTTTGTTTTAAATCTGTTTTATTTCCAGTCTGAAATGTTGACAGAGCTGCAGCAGTGGGTCATTTGTTTAAGTTTTTCTATGTTACTGGAAAAATCTAATCATTTTGTACTAATTCAAAATTGAATTTTTATAAATATATGTTTGCCTTTGACAATATCACATTATGTGTTCAGCTAACTTATTGTCAATACTTTTTCTCCCCATTTACACTAATAATTCCTTTGAAATTACTTACTTAAGAAGATAAATTCCAGAAGGTTCCCTTTCTCTATAAATAATACCAAATTACAGAGTCTTTCCAAGACAATTATTCTGGAATTACCTTTTTAATGAAGTCAGTTTACTCTATAGTCCAGCTATACTGGTAGAAACGGTCGACAGTGTGAATCTATTTCGTGTCTTTAAACCTCAGCTGGGTTCTACAAAGTGCTTTACGATGTGTTTCCCATTCACACATCTATAGTGGTAGAGCGGCCATGCACGGTGCCTGACTTCCATTCAGAGCAACCAGGGCTTCAGAGTCTTGCCCAAGGAGACTTTGGCACATGGAGGTGCTGCAGATCGACACACCAACCCTGCAGTTAATGTGCGATTAGCTTAGAAATGGGTGGAAACTATGACAAACAAAAGAAACAAACTTCACGTTTCCAATCAGTAGCTATAAGGGAATTCATTCCATTCCTTTTCATATTGCTTCATTTAAAACCTCGGTGAACACATTGAGGGACAACTCTTATTATTAATGGTGCTGAAGCTCCAGAAGTGTTTTATTCTGAATGCAGACACATTCAGAACAGAGTAGAATATGTTTAAAGAGTAAACAGGTAGTTGACTTGCTAGCAGATCCTTTAAATTGTGCAGGAACTTAAATTACCCCAAGTCATTCTAGTTCAGGTCCACCATCAGTCACTGCATGCATGCATTTATTTTCCAGTACATACAGGTCAAGAGTTTGTATCTTAGAAAACTACCAGACATGTCAGGTTGATTCTGTTAGTTTTCAGGAAGGTTTCTGCCATTGATGCATGATTTCAACTGTATCGCAAAAATCTATCTTCAGGTCAACTGATGTGGTGTCAGCAGTAAGATTTAAGAGGATGTTAAGGACATCTATGTTCAAGTGGTTTGGATACCAAGAAATGAGATAAAATACAGTGTGATTAATGTGGAGCTGGTGGCTAAAGGTGAAGTGTTTTGTCATTTATCTGAGAGTTCTCCTCCAACCAGCCCTTCATTTCCTCCTGTCCATCTGTGCTCTCTGTTGATAATCATCTTGGCAGGCCACAATGAATAATGTACACTTACCGTAATGGTCGGAAGAGGTTTAGAGAGCACACACACACACACACACACACACACACACACACACACACACACACACACACACACACACACACACACACACACACACACACACACACACACACACACACACACACACACACACACACCATCATACGTGCACGGACACACACACATTTCCGTGCACCCACACACATACAGCCGGGGGTAATTCCCCTCATTTCTTAATGATGGGCATCAGAGAGCAGGGGATGTAAATTATTAAAGCATACAGCAATTAGATACATAACACTCCCAGGGAGACACACACTCTATGAAAACACACACAGCTGAGTGGACACACACGGCAACAACACAAAGACACACTTTCAAACAGATATGGAGATTGTTTTAGACATATGAAGGCACACATGGCTGAGCTAATCCACTCAGACGTACGTTTGTGTCTCTCTGTAGTTCAGATGCTGAAGCTAATGACAGCCGGCTGCTTCACTCATTTAAAAGGAAATCAAGAGATGAGACTTAATATTTGTCTTTGAAATGTAATCCTCCTTTGAAGATGATTGCACACCAGACATTACATTTTCCTCAAAGCAGCTCCGAGAATCTGTGGGTATAATTTATTGTGTTTGCCGGCACACGCGTGTCACAAACGTAGGTCTATAACAGAATAATGTATTTATCAGTACTTTAACCCTCGTGTCGTCCTGCAGGTCAAACTGACCCGTTTTAAAGTTTGAAAATGTGACAGAAAAAAAATATTTTCACAGTGAAACTTCTGATGTCCACATTTTCAACATTTCTGGGAAATCTTTGAACATTTTTTGGTGGAAAAAAAGAAATGTTAAAAAAATTTCACTGGATTTTGGTAGATTTTTTTTGTGAATGTTCTTAAAGAAAGTATTACAAGTTTTACTCATATATATATGGAACCACTTTAGATATTTTTAGGATTTTTTTTGGAAGATTTTTACTCATTTTTTTGAAACTATTTACAAGAGTTTTCTTGCCAAATTTGGGGGATTTTTTTTTTTTTTAAATAAAACTTTTAAGGGAAACGTTGAAGGAATTATTTGAATTTTCTTCCTGAAGGTTTTGCAAATTTTCAGAAATTTGGGGAATCTTTTTTGCAGAATTTTTGGATTTTTTTCGGACAAGGAAACAGTATATTTTGGTGCCTGTAAATGAGGACAACAGGAGGGTTAATGCAGCTGTTGGTTGATTTACTTTACGTACGTTTGGGAAATTCCATCTGTGTTGATCCTGTGACATCCAGGTTAATAAGAGGCCAACATCAAACACCTCTGGCATCAAATATCCTTTTAGAAAATGTATTAAAAGCTTATTAACTTATTACAGAATTCAATCTCACTGATCTAACTTGTTTCCAGGCTCAGGACACATTTCATGGGAGAGCATCTCTGCTGTCTGCTGCAATTTGGAAAAAAAAATGAATTATTCACCTGAGGTCAGTTTTTCATATCGTCAGGAATCCTCTGGGTATAGGAAGGGGGTTAGCAGCCGCATGTTATAGGATTCGTAACGGCAGTGTCAAGGACAATGTGTACGGATTCTGAAACAAATCACACTTTCATAGAACATTACTGACCTTTCTGTCCTCAGAGCTCAGAGGCATTACACACTATTGAAACTGAATTCAGATGCAAAGCCAAGCCATTAAAGTGGGATTAGTGGCCTCGTGGGTAAACAGACCATAATTTATTGGGTTACATACGGGTGTCAGGCTGCTGAGGGCAGCAGGGTAATGCCAGGCAGGATGTCATCATTCATCTGATCTCAGGTTTGATGGATGTTAAGACTGTCTGAACGTAGTGATTGTTCCGTGTTGTGGTACCTCTTTGTAAGGTAGTGTTGGGCTAAGCCAAGCTTTAGGGTTGGTAAAACCACCATTCACCAGCTGATCCGCTGTTTCTGTTGTTTTAGTGTAAATGTGGTTGGGGTGCTGAAGTGAATTTAAAACTTGGATTTGTTAGCTAAGGAGGTTTGTTGAAAGAAACCATCAGTCAGAAAGCAGCCTCTGCTGTTTATTATCGTCTATAACTTTACCTGTCGCTTATATTCATCTCAGATCTTTAACAGTTGTATTGTAAGAGCTGGATTCTTCTTCTACTTCTTAGTTGTCTTGCTTAATCCTGTTGTCGACCATGCCTGTCCACTTTTCTCTGTCATATGTTGCATGTAGTCCAGTGTTGGCCTTCCATGTATTTGTCCAGACCTTGATGTTGCTTCCTTTCCTTCTATTTTTCCAGTTATGCTATTCTGCCTCATCACATGTCCTAGGAATTTAATTTTTCTCGATCTGATGGTTGCCAGCATTGTTCTTTTCGTATTTGTTCTCCTAAGCACGTCTTCATTGGTTCCTCTTTCTACCCATGATAACTTCAGCGTTCTTAGGAACGTAGGAACCTGGAGTCTCTTCTGCATATTGTTTGATATTGTCCACATTTCTCATCCATACAACCAGACTGACCAGATATAACATCTGAGGATTCTTAGTTTTGTCGGCATACTGATGTGTGTCTTCATGAAGATGGTCTTTTTCTTGTTAAAAGCATCTTTGGTTATGGCAATACAAGAGCTGGATGCCATCAGAAATGTAACGGCTCACTCAGACACGCAGCTCAGGTGTAGCCCTTTTTGTTTTTCCATCCTCATTGTGCAAATAGAGGTTGATAATGAACCTTTTCTGCCTCCTAGGATGTCATTTCAACATTTCCACAACACATCAGATCTGTTCACAGCTGGCCAGTGACTGACTTAAAGTAAAACATTCATACTTTGATGTTGCCAAACCTCACAACCCTCCAGAGCATCTTTTCTGAGTTCTACCTGCATCAAAGCTGTGTTGTGTCTCCTTTTCTTTGAGCGATTGTGTCATTGCTCCACCTCTGATCATCTCCTGCTCTCTGGTGAGCTTCGGTCCTCCAGTCAGACCGACAGTCGCTCGCTGTCTTCACTCATGAACTGAAAGTGCAGCTCCTTTGGGGGAAATATTCCTTCTAAATGTGAAGTTATGTATTTGGGTGACATATTGTTTGACTACTGTAATGTTAATGATAAGAAATAACTTAGTATATTATCGGCAACAAGTAAGAAAACCATTACGAGGAAATGGTTAAAAGTGGAACCCCCCACCAGTGAGGAATGGGTTGATATTGTACGCGAGGTTTACATTCTGGAAAAGTTGACATTTTCTCTGAGCAAAAAGAGAAGTTCTATGAGATCTGGACTAAATGGACTGAGTATATAAAAAGCCAGAAGGCATGATTTTACTTGAATCTATGCGTGACGAGATACAACCAGCTCTCTTTGTCTACTTTCTAAAATGTTTTTCTCTCACATGTTGTGAAGGTAATTACAAATGGCTGGCTCCTCCGTTCTATTGTTCTTCTGCAATTAAAAAAAAAGGAGTGATGTAAAAAATGAAAATATTGAAAAGACAGCATCGTCTTTGGTGCTGTAAATACGGCATGTTTGGAATTGTAATAATTTGCCTTTTCATATTTTCACAGTGAAACTTCTGATGTCCACGTTTTCAACATTTTTGGGAAATCTTTGAACATTTTTTGGTGGAAAAAAAGAAACGTTAAAATGTTTCTTAAGAACATTCACAAAAAATCAACCAAAATCCAGTGAATTTCACTGGTGTGTGTGTGTGTGTGTGTGTGTGTGTGTGTGTGTGTGTGTGTGTGTGTGTGTGTGTGTGTGTGTGTGTGTGTGTGTGTGTGTGTGTGTGTGTGTGTGTGTGTTGATATTCAGGGTGTTGTGTATGTGGTTTTGTGCATAAAGCAGTGATAAACGCGTAGCAACATCTGACGATCCCCAAACCAAAACCAAACATGAAAATTGATCTGTATATAATCTGACCGGGGAATTTCCCCTGGAAGCATCAGAACCAGTCATTTACTCTTCACACACCGTGGTTATGGGATGTGCTCACACACACACACACACACAGTGCAGCTAGTCATTCTGATGGCAGTCCTGCTGATGTGTGCTTTTTGGTTTTTGGGTCACGTTCAAGGCTCAAGTGTTTAGCCTCAGTGCTGTTGACTGTTTGGAGATGGGATGTGTTGGAGCGTCTGCAGGACTGATGATATGGGTGCTACCTCCAGCCTGACCACACACCACCAACCGCTGCTCTGCTGCAGAACACGCCTGTAATGTTGGACGCTTCGTGATTCAGTCATTATACGTGTTCCTGCAGTATCATGTAGTGATATTTACGCCTGGGGTCACGACAGACAGAAAGCAGAACCAACAATGAGGATGTGGAATAATTAGTACCAAAGAGCGGCATCGTGTGTGGAAGTGTCAATAAAAAAGGTCAGATGTGCAGGAAAAGACGGAGCTGTGGGCAGTCTTATTTCAGACTGTTTAGACTTCTAGAGTCAGAAAACCAACCATGTCGTTTGTGTTTTCAAATATATCTTCTCCATTAAATGTGAGACTAATAGGAAAGGCTTTTAGTTTGAAAGAACCACAAACTCAGCATGAAGCCTTAGTTATGCTCCCTAGCGGACATGAACATGGACAACTATAAACATCATGGACACGTAGTAGCTGTTATGCTGTGTTGCAGTGCACTTGGGATCCACCTGAAGGACTCATTCCATACATGCCCAGTATGTCCAGTACATGTGAACAGTCCTGTCCCTGTAGAGTCTGGGCTGCATGCAGATGTTTGCAGAGGATTGCATGTTGACTCGTGCAGATTTTAAAAACATGACTTCATGTGAATCCTCACATGGACATGGGAAGTATAACACTGGCTTTAGAAGGTTAAAGGAACATCTACGACGGGACTTTGATCCATGAGAAGTAGGTTCAAGGGACTTTTATTCTTAGATTTACCATTGCTCTTAGGTTCGCTTCAGACACAAACACTTTGTTCAGGTTGTAAGTGTGAAGAGTACCATCTAATGCATGATTGATGGGCTGAAAAAGAGTGGCAGTACAGCGATGTCCAATGGAAATTGATACTGATTAGAGATGAATATGAACGAACGCAATCAGGAGGAAAATCTGTTTCCCTCAGATCTTAATTGAGAATGCAGTTTGGCTGTTTAGGAGCACAGTTTTCATGAGATAGGGCTGAGAAAATTAGTGGAAGGAGCAAATTTTGTAAAGTCTTAACAGCTTCACAGACGACCTTGACTGATGTACAACTAAACAGCATGGCAGTACATATGCACAGGAAAAGCAGTCTTTGAAAGATAAGACTCCAATTCAGACACCCTCATTCTACTGCTGGACACCCGATCCCCCAAAATAGACGGTTTTCAACCACATCATTCCCAAACAAATACATCATGATAAGATCTCCTGCAGACTAGCACACAGTGACACAATTATTAAGAAAATATGTTTTATGAATACCGTTCTTACAAAAACACCCTGAAATATGATTTTATTTTAAAACTAGATTGTCTGCCTAGTTGGGTTATCGTACGATCTTAAAGGCTGCCTGTAGTATTATTACTCACCACCACAGCTGCTGGGAGCTGCTATCACAAGCAGAGGAAAAATAAAGCCAAGCAGCGTTGTGTGTGTGTGTGTGTGTGTGTGTGTGTGTGTGTGTAACATTAGCGTTATCTCAGCCCGTCATTGATCCCAAATCTTCCTTTGTCCACCCTGTCTTGTCTTTTACTTTCTATTTGCCCTCTTAGATTCATTCTCCCTCTCCCTTACCTCGGTCTTCCGTCCTGTGTCCCATTTTATTCCCTGTCTCCGTCCTCCCTCCCTATCTCTAAAGTGATTTAGCATCATGTGATTAATGATGGCCATTAGAAGCTTCGATATCAGCGTGTCTTAGAGTTCACCGGATCCAGCCCATGTAGCGTCTGGCCAACCATGTGCTGGATCTGTGTGTCCACAAGAAGCCACAGAGAGCAAAGAAACACACATAAAATGATTTTTTTTTCCCCCCCAGTGGATAATTTCCACGCATATAAACAACACATATTCATACGCACGCATGCCAAGGAGTTTATTAAAAATGTAATTAAGGTTCAGACACCTTGAAATGGCGCCACAGCACTTTGTTTACCGTCATCATCTCCAAATAATGAGCTGAAAACACATCTTCTGGATTCCTGGAATAACGCAGCCTCTAACACGTTTACACCAGCAGAATTATCAACTCTTTTTTCCTAATAGCAAAACAGAAACACAATAAAGGAAAGCTGGCAGGTGAACGTGTTTAATGGTGAGTGAAAGTGGTTTGTTTAGGTTGATATTAAAACCATTTTCTTTACCTATTTTTGTTTCTCTGTCAGCTTGAATTTCTCACCTGAATGAACGTATTTAACTGCAGATACTTGGAGAATTTCTCTGGCTGTTTTGCAGGTTTTCTTTTCATTTAGATATTTATCAGACGCATTTAAGAGATGAAGGCTATTTTCTTTTTTTACAGAATACAGTAAGTGAGATATGTCATGACATCCTCTGTGCTCTGGATGAAAAGATTCAGTTTGATCTAATCATGAGCAGAAAATAAGGTGAATGTAAACCCACAGAAGACTGTAAAAGCGCTCTCTAAGCTTCACAGAGTATTATCAGGTGTTGTTTTTAACCCCGGCACGCTGTTGTTTGTATATTATAAAGAGCAGCTTTGTCCTCTGTGTGTCTGATAAGAGGATTTAAGAGGTTTAAGGCAGCAACACTGTGCATATACTGTAAGCCCCATATTTACTGCTCACTTTTACCTTCAGCCCACTTTGACTGAATGATATT
The DNA here is from genome assembly GCA_027123335.1 of Amphiprion clarkii. Lineage (NCBI taxonomy): Eukaryota > Metazoa > Chordata > Actinopteri > Pomacentridae > Amphiprion > Amphiprion clarkii. The sequence continues at coordinate 688,068 of CM049585.1, read as the reverse complement.
TTTTACTTTCCTTCCCCTCTGGGATTGGAGGTAAAGGACTCGCTGGAGATAGAGGAGAAAAACTGTTAGAACCACTTGAGTCTGGACAAAATGATGTTTCTGTTGCATTCTCTGATCTTCTGTTGTGTATTAGTGCAGATGTGTCGCCGTGCACGCAGCCTGATGTGCTTTTTTTCTACTTTTTACTACTTTTAGTTTCTTTTTTCACTTTGCTGTTTGACTATTTAATGTTGTAAGCAATTACCCCTCTGGGATGAATACAGTAATTCTAAATCTGATCACAAATCGACCTATTTCTGCTGTTTAATTTATTGTTCTACTGTCGCTCTTTTGCAGCCAGGTGGGATTTATCACCCTGGTAGCCAAGAAAATGGAAGAAAAACCACAAACACGCAGTGAAACGGTTCTATTTTAATGTAACCTAAGATATTTTCCTAAACCTAACCAAGTAATTTTGGTGCCTAAACCTCACCCAGCTCGTAACATGAACCCATTTTGAAATTGTTGACCAAAGCAGGATGTTTTCCAAAGCTAGCCGTGGAATTTTTATGCCTAAAGAGTGAGTGAAAACCAAAAGCGAAGCAGTGGAAATGAAGTCTAAGAATAACGACCCAACAGAGAGAAAATACACTTGAGTCTAAGCTAAATTATATTTATTTCAAAATGTAAATGAGAATGCAGTTCAGTTGTATGGGAACGTAATTTTGGGGAGACAGGCTTGTCAGGAGATAGCCCCGCCACAATAAAACATCCATATATTTCATTTATTATCATGCAACTGCTCCTGTAAACTGCCGTGTTTTACTGCATGAACAATATGATCTGTTCAAAATGCCTGAAGCTAAATCACAGTCAGGTTCACATTAATCCTCCTGTTGTCTTCATTTACAGACACCAAAAAAATATTGTTTCTTCGTCTGAAAAACATCCAAAAATTCTGTGAAAAAATCATCCAAATTTCTGAAAATTTACAAAGCCTTCAAGAAGAAAATTCCAATAATTCCTTAAAAGTTTCCATTAAAAGTTTTATTTGAAAGAAAAATCCCTTAAATTTGGCAAGAAAATTCTTGTAAATATTTTGAAAAAATGCATAAAAATCTTCCAAAAGAATCCTAAAAATATCTAAAGTGATTCCATATATATCAGTAAAACTTGTAATATTTTCTTTAAGAACATTCACATAAAAATCAACCAAAATCCAGCAAATTTCACTGGATTTTCATTGATTTTTTTGTGAATGTTCTGAAGAAACATTTTTAACATTTCTTTTTTTCCACCAAAAAATGTTGAAAATGTGGACATCAGAAATTTCACAGTGAAAATATATTTTTTTTCCCCATTTTCAAACTTTAAAACGGGTTAATTTGACCTGCAGGACGACACGAAGGTTAAAGGCACCACAAATCAGTGTTTAGAAAAGTACTTTTATACATTTAGTCTTCCTTTCTGTACTTAACTTCCAAAATAATCCGTAAACGTGGATCTTTAATTCAATATTAAACCTTTTTTTCATCTCTGCCCACCACAGCAGCCCACGAGCTGAGGAAGGATTAGCAGATCGTGTTTTGATTTATGTCAAGTCTCCTTTTTAAAAATCCTCCAAAAACTTGTCAGTACTCGACATGAGAAGAGAGCCGAGTTTCAACATCACAGAGCTGCAGAACGCTCTGAGAAATAATACGGCCTGTCAGCGTTTTTTAGAAACTATATCCTGATGATGCAGACCATAAACTTACAGCTGCATTTCTGGCCTTTACATGTGGTTTCCCATGAAGCATCAGAGGAACATCTCCTTCTCCTCATCGCTCTCCTGCTCCTCCTGTTTCCTCCCGTCTTCCTCTCTAATTTACGTCTCATTCGGCCTGTAATTGAATATTCCATCTGCTCCGTGTGGTGATGACTCCTCTGTTCACTCTGCTTCATATACTTGTAGTTTAGCTGCCGATATTTCCCAGAATGCCTCTCCTCTCCACAGGCCTGAAAAGTGACCGTTCAGCTGGCATTTTTATACTTATGAGGCTTTTTTTCCAAAGCAGAAAGCGGCTTTCTACTTATTTAAAAGGCAATATGCAGCCGTGTTGTCAGTGGGAATAAAAAACAGCATCTTTTCCCCTCTATGACGGATTTCTCCGTGTGTTGCTGTTGAAAGTCTGTAAAATGATAAACTCTGTTGTAGCTGCAGTGGGATTATCTGGATGTCACATCTTCTGCAGCTGACCAGCCGTCCTGACAACAAGAAAAATACTTTCTGGAGCAAAATAGCTCTGGAAGAGCAAAATTTGGGATTTGAACTAGACCATTTAGGGATATTTGTCATTATTATTTTAGACAATGAAGTTGAAGATATTCTCTTTTCAACATGTTCACCCAAAAGTGAAATAATTTTTGTGGTGTGTGAAGGGATGAACTGGGATGCTGTGAGGCGGTTTCTATCATCATCAAGTCTCCTCAGATGCTTTTGACTGTTCCAAAGTCGAGGCTGAAATCTAACGGTGACCGAACTGGAGCTTTAAACAGTCAGAGAACCTGAGGAGATAAGATTTTCTGAATCGGTGTCTTCTTTGAAATCACTTCTTAAAACCCATTTTATGGCCTTGCTTTTATGTGATGTCATCTATTTTTATTATTTTTATTGTTTTTATCGTCAACTCTTATCATCTAATTGGCTTTTTTAACGTTATTTATTTTATTGTTAATTTTATTCCCCTTTATTTATTCATTTACTTATTTATTTAGGTTTTATTTTGTTTGCTATTACTACTATTATTGTAATTTTTTCCTTGTGTTTATGATTTTATCTTCAATAATTAATTCATATATTTATTATTTGTTTAATTATTTACCTATTTATTTACGTGTTTTTCTTTCTTTCTTTCATTCTTTCTTTCCTTTACTTGGATGTGGCATTTATTTTATTTTATTTTTTAAATCTAGTGCTTTTGTACTAATTTATTTTGAAAATCTTTCACCATGGTTAACTTTATTTCTCCACTTTTGTCCCCCTGATCTTTCTCTTTCTGTTTGGACTGACTTTTCTTTTTTGCCCTTTAACTCTGTTTTTAGACGGTCATTTTTAGTTTAATATCCTGTCTTGTCGAGGCTCTTGTGGCTGAATGTTAGCATTTCCCTGCAGCTGTTCCCAGACTTCTATGTCCTTCAGTACACTGGTGTCCACATACATTCAGCACATTTGTCATTTGAGGCTTCGCCTCCATATTTCTCCATCTAAACCTCTTTTCTTCTGGTTCTTTATCCCTCTCTTCTGTCCTGTCAGGAGGTTTCTAACCTCTTGGTCTTTCCGTTTTCTTCTTTTCTCTCCCTCTGTGTCAATCTATCTGCTTTGCTACGGACTGTCACCTCATGTTTGGTGTGAGGAGTGAAGTAGAGGAGGGAAGAAGTGAAGGAGGAAGCTGTGCATGAGGGAAATACAACAAAGAATCAGATGAGAGCAGTATGAGGGCTGGTGTGGAGGTTCAGATGGGATTTGGTGTTTCAGGTTTTTGTCTGTGTTTCGGACCACTTTTGTGTCTTTGTGTTTGTTTGTGTGCAGATCTGTTTTCATGTGTGTGTCTGTGTGTGTGTGTCTGTGTGTGTGGGGACGCACCCTCAAAGAGTGCTCCACGGCGGGGGGTCATTCACCATTTCATCACCCAAGCGCTGCCTAAAGCTCTCTCAAACACGTCTCCTTTTTCTCTGCTTCTTTCCCATGCTCCCTCTCTTTTTTCATATCTTTCCTACAGCTTTCTTCACACTATGTTTTCTCTGCCCTTTTCCACTGTTTTTTTCTACCATCCTCCAGTCTCTAACGTTCTTTCTTCCTCCTCTCATCTCTGGATTTACACCACTTTTGTCCTCATCTTCTCCTGGTCTGGTTTGGTTTTATGTATATTCTCCTCGTTTTTCTTTCTATGTTTCACTCTTGAACTTCAGATTCTGCCTGTCTTCTGTCCTCTCTGCTCAGCTTGAAGCTTTTTTCCCCCATTTTTATGCCCGATCTCTCTCTTCTTCTTCTCTCTCTCTCTGTAAAGTGATGCAGAGACACGAATCGGACCTTTGAATAGAAGCGTTTAAAACCACCGTTGCCATTTATTTATAGATGTGTGGGCATGAAAACAGGCGTGCACACAGGCATTCATGTGCACACATTTCATCATTTCATGCGTCCATACTCCAAAGCAAACTGTGTTAGTGACGGATGAAACTCTTACTGCAGCATCAGTTTAAACACATGCATTTTTATTTTTTCAGTGTTTTCTTTTTGATTGTTTTTGACTGGAAATAAACAGTTTATTGGCGTCCAACATGCAGTCGCTCCCAATATAACCACCGGATCATCAGTATCTGTATCAGTGTGATCAGCGAAGGCTCAGTTCTACCTCACTGTGGTTTGGTTTGGTTTGGTTTGGTTTAGCTGGTTCTGGCAGAACCCACTGTCTGTTTCAAGATGCATTTTTTTCATAAAGAAGATCAAAACTCCCAGATTACTCTGCCCGCTGCAGAAAATGACAATTATTAGGTTGAGCATTTTTCTTTCGAATGCAAAATCATGTTCTTTGGTCTATATTTAAATACAGGAAGTCCTCGGTTTATGACGTCCTCGACCTACAGCGTTTCATCGTTACGTCAGAACTGGTTACGTGGAACTAGTTGATGAGCGGATGAATACGTCGTCACGTGGCGCTACAACACGGCTTTGTTTCCATTCTCCGGTTGTACTACACCTTGGATTGTGCTACATTCACTAACTTTTTGGTGAAAGCCAAAAAACTGAAAAAAGTTGATCACAAATTGCTTTTTTCAGTGATTTTGCATATGGAATAATAATTGCAAAAGCATAGAAACAGGACTTTTTAACATCTGTTTTCAAGGACTACCAGACATCAGCACATCTGTTGCTCTGAGGTGAGAAATAGTTAAAAAGTTGAGTGTCTATCTTTTTCCCAGCGTTGTTGTCTGTTGAATTAATTGCATGTTGCAGATGGAGGGAATCGTTTCTGCTGCCATCAGTCAACTAAAAGGCCGAGCTTTCATTTATTCTAAAACAGCTTTGGATGGCAGATATTGGAAAAATCACCCCAACATCCCCCCAGTCCAGACTGCCCGATTTATTACCTTATTTCCAATCAAATTACATTTTCTGCTGTTCCATGCAAACATGTCCTTTGGTTGAAGAATTTATATTAAGATGGAACATACATTAAAGAGACTTGATGTGATTGGAAGCCATGGTAATTGTAAAGGATGCGCTGAGATTACATAAGATTACTCAGCCTCTGAGCAAAAAAATACAAATTCCACTGATTTGTTTTGACAGTCTTCTAATTCACTCCCCTGGCTGTTTGGGCAGAAGCACTGTGAGAGCCAGGGATGAAATTATCAAACACACAGAAACAGAAAATAAAGTCTGGCTTTCCACATTGGGATCCTGTTCCTGGGATCTACAAAAACCACCCCACAGTTTTAGTACAAGGTAAATACCTCACCTTTTTTCTTTTTATTTAACCTTTATTTGACCAGGAGAAATCCCACTGAGATTAAGAACCTCTTTTTCAAGATAGTCAGCAGCAAATACAAAACACAGTTTTAAAATTACACAGTTAACCATCGTGTCGTCCTGCGGGTCAAAAGTGACCCGTTTTAAAGTTCGAAAATGTGGAAGAAAAAAATATATTTTCACAGTGAAACTTCTGATGTCCACGTTTTCAACATTTTGGGGAAATCTGTGAACATTTTTTGGTGGAAAAAAGAAATGTTAAAAATGTTTCTTAAGAACTTTCACAAAAAAATCAACCAAAATCCAGTGAATTTTCAGAAATTTGGTGGAATTTTTTTGCAGATTTTTTGGATTTTTTTTCAGACAAGGAAACAATATTTATTGGTGCCTGTAAATGAGGACAACAGGAGGGTTAAAAAACAAATGCAAAAACAAACAAAACCCAAAAAAACGTACATGAATTTACAAGCAAATTCTGAAAAACAAGTGCATGTTGTGGAATCGGCCTCAAGAAATTTAGATTTAAAAGCGCTCAGTGAGATTAACTCGTAATTTATGCAACATTTTCCATGCTAAAGGTGCAGAGGAAAGAGAATTAAACAAAAATGAAAAACAATACAACATAAATGAGTCTCTGAGGTTTCATGGAATTAATTGAACTAACTGTCCAGGATGTGCTGCTACGTCACGCCTTGAGTTTTGACTATTTTGCCATCAGAAATGGGGACGGTTGATTCTCTCTGCTTTGCATCAAAGAACAGAATTTAAGAGTCTTCGAAATGAAACATCCTTTTGGGAAATTGTCCTTTTCTCTCTCTGCATCCACACAAACACGCACAAATACACACATTTAGAGGACAATAGGACTTGTAGATGATGGACTGACTCCTTCCATCTCTCTGCAGCGAATGCAAACACACGCACGCACGCACACACACATGCATGCACACACACACACACACACACACACACACACACACACACACACACACACTCGGTCCAGACAGTACAGATCATACTGAAACGATCTGAGAGCTGTGGAGATCTCCTCGCTCAGGGCTGCTGCTGTTGATTGTGCGGTTTCTTTGAAGGGCAATTTCATCTGGCCCACGGAAACGTGTGTCGGAGTGTGTGAGGGGAGTGTGTGTTTTTCCAGCTCTGGGGGGTCAGTCACCTGGAGTGTCAGGGAATTTTCTATCCAAATATTCCTGTGTAATTGAAGAACTCTGAGCACAGAGCCGGCCGGGGTGTGTGTTCGTTTTGCCTGCATAATTCTGTGAGTGGATTCTGTGTGTGTGTGTGTGTGTGTGTGTGTGTGTGTGTGTGTGTGTGTGTGTGTGTGTGTGTGTGTGTGTGTGTGTGTGTGTGTGTGTGTGTGTGTGAGTGTTGCAGGTTGGCACGAGGCCAAAGTGAATAGAAGCCTTGTTAGTGTTTTAAATGCCTTCTTGGATCTGACAGAACATGTGGAGGCATATAGGCATACCAATGAGGTGTGTGCATGTGCGTGTGTGTGTGTGTATTTGTGCCACGGCGCTGAGCGGTTAGTCGTGCCACATTCCATCCACATCCAGCTAACACCATAGCCTCGCCCTGTGATACTCTGCAGCACACACACACACACACACACACACACACACACACACACACACACACACACACACACACACACACACACACACACACACACACTCACAAGCTAGTGCTGTTGGTATAAAACCCTAAAATAGAGCAGAAACACATCCACATAGATGTTCAGAAAGATCACTTCATCTCACCTTGCACTGAGCTAAAGCGTCCTCATCCTTCAACCTTCTGCCTCGTCAGCTTCATCCAAACCAGAAAAACAACGATTAAATATCAAAATCCATAAAGGTAGTGAAAAAAGAAGGCTGGATTATATGGCCGTGAGTTGAGCCCTCCTGTTCTCCTCATTTATGGGCACCCAAAAAATATTGTTTCCTTGTCTGAAATAAATCCAAAAATTCAGTAAAAAAATCAGTAAGAAAATGGCAAATTAAGAACACAATAATATAATACTTCCAGATCTCAAAGAGCCACATCAACCCCTACATTGAGGTTTCAGTCTTTTTTCAGACTTCTTGAGGCTCTTCCTCCATGTCAGATTCAGGCTTTGTGTGTTTGGAGCTTCAGCCTCCTCATGAATATCTTCTAAGTGGCCTCAGAACAAGGAGCTGCTGTGTTTCTGGACAGTAATGGAGAGCAGACCCAGACCAGCTCCACCTGCCAGCAGCACGCTAATGTGTTTATAATGAGGAACAAGTGTATTATGACTAATGTCACAATGAATGAAGCTCTGAGTGAATCATTGCTGCTGTCTGCTCTCTTAATGCACCTCTCTCTCTTTTTTCACTCCTGTGAACGACAGTTTGCAAAAGGAGTCTCTGTAAAGAAGTGGACGACGTGTTTTATGTGACTGAGGATACGACACTTTGCATTCTGATGAAAATAAAGAGTTCTAAAGGTGGAAATACTCAGTAGTGTGTGGATGCTGTTAGAACTGACTTTAACACGATGAAATATCTGGTAGAGAGGCATTAAACGCTGCACCAAAGAATGGATTCTCTGCATGTTAGAGATACCAAATAAGAAATGTTTTCCCAACTAGCCTGTAATTTACTTCAATTGAGGAAGAAAAAAATAAAAATTGTGACCACGGATGTCCTGGGTGAAGCCAGACAGGAGGCTGGGATGTTATGACAAGAAGTCTGGAGACCCGTGGCCTTGGCTGGGCCTGAACACGACCTCGACTAGCCGGCCACTGTGGGTAGATGATGAACATACAGTGTGTGTGTGTGTGTGTGTGTGTGTGTGTGTGCGTGTGTGTGTTTCCCCAGTGGTGTTTAATGGCAGCAGGTAGTGTTTAGCTGCAGATCCACTCAAACCATAAACCTCAATATTTTCCAAATCCAGTGTAGACTTTAGAAAGCTGTTATTATATTGTTGTTTCCCAAATAGCGGCACTTTGGTAACACACACCTACACACACACACACACACACGCTTAATGAAGGGTTAGCATGGTTGAAATATCCTGCAGGATGTGGTTGTAAACAGGTTTGGGAGGAAACAGTTTAGGTGAGTTTTCCTGCAGTTAGAGTGTAGAAACTGTTTCTGAGGTTTTTGTGTCTCGTTCGGTCTCTCAGGTCTTGTTCACTCTTGGGGATTGAAGAACTCCCTTGCTGTGTTTGTGTTTTTTTTTTTTTTTACCCAGACCTTGGCTGTTTGCTCCGAGGGTTCGATACGTTTGTTGAAGTGTGACAGGTGTTGTCAGACCCAGGTGCGGTGCAGAAAAGCCGTTCTGGGCTTGACTTTAGTCAGACGGCGGTGGGCTTCCCCGGGGTTCAGGCCAGATATGAAATCCAAACCATGCGTCTTTACTTTAACGTTAAATAGTCGGACGCAGTGGAGGTGTTACTTTAACGCTGTCCATCATTTATGGACAGAGTCGTGGCCAAGAATGTGACCAAAAATAATGAGACTGAAGCATTTCTCATTCAGATTTTAAATAAAACTGACAAAACATACTTTGAGAACTACGATAATGTTCTTTTACAATCTCATTTTTCAAGCATTATATTTTAAACTCTATTTTTATTATATTTGCTTGAAATCGGACCTGTGTAATGAAATGAAACATAAAAATCTCTCCCTCTTGCTGCTGTACGGTGGTAATTCAGACAGCGATGGCATAATCTTCTGTCTAATCTGTTAATCCGGTTAATTATCACACAACCTTTATTCTACCAGCCGTAATCTCCCCAGAGATCTGTAGTACTAAACTACAGCCTGACAGCATCTGCATGTCTGCACACAAACACACAAAACATAGGAAAAAGGAACACAATTTAGACTTAAAGTCCTAAAAGCTCATCTCCGTCTGTTAGAGTTACACATTTAGTTGTTTATTTCCATTAAATCAATCCCTTCCTGCCTTAAAATGACTTTCATATAAATCTGCAACTCTCTTTCTACCTACTTAGTGCAGCTTGAGCACACCAGCTCACCTTCAGCTCTGAAATACTGTAAAAAAGACTATTCTGCACTGTGACAACCTGTAACATCGAGCTTCACATGCAAGAAAAATGCCACAGAAAGGAAGATACGATACAATACGATACAATACGATACGATACGATACAATACGATACAATACGATAGAGATACGATACGATAGAGATACGATACGATAGAGATACGATACGATACGATACGATAGAGATACGATACGATAGAGATACGATACGATAGAGATACGATACGATACGATACGATACGATACGATAGAGATACGATACGATAGAGATACGATACGATACGATAGAGATACGATACGATAGAGATACGATACGATACGATAGAGATACGATACGATACGATAGAGATACGATACGATAGAGATACGATACGATAGAGATACGATACGATAGAGATACGATACGATAGAGATACGATACGATAGAGATACGATACAATAGAGATACGATACGATAGAGATACGATAGAGATACGATACGATAGAGATACGATACAATAGAGATACGATACGATAGAGATACGATAGAGATACGATACGATAGAGATACGATACGATAGAGATACGATACGATAGAGATACGATACAATAGAGATACGATACGGTAAGATAATGATATGATGAGATGGGATGAGGTAAGATAGGTAAAAATACGATAAGACAAGCCTTTATGAATCCCTCAGTGGGAACATTTCCAGTGTTATAGCAGCAAGCATAGTGCAAACATTTAGGAAACAAAGTACAAAATAGAGTTTAAAATATCCAAAATAAACCCAGACATACATCAGTACTAATTAGAAATAACATTCTTGTACATGCTAGTGGTATTACACAGATTCTTACATTAATGGAAATACTGACATAAGTATTAGTATTACACAGATTTTTTTAATGTAAATTAGAGAAGCACCTTTGTAACACATGTTCTAGATATGTATTAGCAGCAGTAATATTGTCCTTTATGTTTGTTCCATATAAAACCCCAGGGGTTTAAATCTGAGCTTTTATCATCATCATGCTGCAGTTTGAAGCTGGAAATCCTCAGGTTTGGAACTGATGGCTCATTTAAGTCATGATAACACATTTTCCCACCATAACAACATGTTAACGAGGTGAGATGAGCAACACTAAAGCAGTGTCCTGCTTATTGCTAACTCCATCTCAGCTTTTAATGTCCTGTAAAGTTCAGGCGACAGACACTCTACCAGGAATAACAGAAACAGGACTGTCAGAAAATGTGTTGTTTATATTCCCTTTCTTTCTTTATTTCTTCTCCTAAAAGTGTGATTTGAGGCCAGTTCGACACGCTGTGAGAGTTAAATCTCTGCTCACCACTTGTGGAGCAGCTGAGGGGGAAAAAAGCAATATTTTGGGGAGAAAGCTTTAAGGTTTCATTTGAAACTGTCAACTCGATGTGACGCCGGCTGGCAGTTCAGGAGGTGAATTTATAGATGCAGGGTCTTTGTCCTGGAGCTGCTGACAAATGGAGGAACTTTATCTGTGAATGATGCTGGAAAACCGATACGCTGTTAGCTGTTCATCTTACAAGGATGAGAAGTCCAGTATTTTAATATTTGTTTTAATGTGATTGGATTTAAATATTAGAGGGTCTAATGATGCCTTTCTTTCTTTTACATATCTAAACCTCACTTTAATCTCCCAAAAATATGATGAATTCATCCTTTTTTTCTATAGAGCAGGTGTTAAAGAGGCTTTTTGGAGGCGTGAACAGTTGAGAAGAGCATTTTTTTTCTTGAACATTTTGAGAAATAACGTGCTTTATGCTTATTGTTTTGTTCCAATTAAAAATTCACTTTGAAATTCTGCAAATGTCAGAAAAGATGAGCAGTTCTGGTCATTTACTTTCCTCATCTGGAAGGTTTTTCTTCTGTTTGGCCCCTCCTGAGGGGCTTTTTTCATGAATTTGCATCCATTTGAAGCACAACTGTAGGAATAAACTGCTTAGGAATCTCTCTGTACTGTGTAATGGACGGTGTGGTCAAACTGAGCTCCATATCTCATTATTTGTGCAGCTGAGAGCGTCTCCTGCGTCTCTGCCAGGGTTCTCCATGTCCACAGAGACGGTCCATCTCACATATGACCTCTGGTGGAACTGGAGCTGGCCAGCATGTAAATGTGCTCAGCGCTTCAAAAAGCAGCTGATGCACAGACCATAATTCATTCAGCCAGACCACTTAGCCTTATTAGTCTGCAACAAAAGATTAATATTTCAAAACCATAAACAAGAAAACAAACAGAGAAGCCACCGCGGCACTATAACTCAGGCCCCGGGCCACTTAGCGTTATTGTAAACCAAATATTTAATATTTCAAACCATAAAGTCAAATAAACAGAGCAGCTCTTTGTCCTTCCTCCTCCTCTCTGGACTAAATAATTACTGCATATCACAGACAGAGAGGACGTCAGTGGACGGTGAGCTTTGGTTCTATCAAATTAACCGAGTGCCCTAAATGGAACAGCTGGAGATTAAAAACATGGAGAGGATGTAGAAAGAAAAGCAGATGGAAAAAGGAGAACGAGAGAATGGAGGGAATAAGCAAGGACAGAAAAACAGAGAAGACGGCAGATTGTGGAGTGAATCAAAGAGTGATAATGGGTTCCTACGATTTACAAAAGCACAACAAACGTGACATGAGACGAAGGCCGAGAGGGAGCAGAGGAGCAATTAACTAAGAGACGAGTCTGAAAGAAGGAGAGGAAAGTTTAGAGAAATCCTGAAAACAAATGAAAAAGACGAGGAGAGAAGCAAGTCACCCGGTAATGACCGGCTCAGAGGATCAGGGTTCCTGCTGTCTGGAGGAGCGTGCACGTGATTTTATCTGCTGTCAGGGTCTAGTAGACATCACATGTGTTTCTATTTGGACTGTTGAGGGGTTTTCATCGTACTTACAGAGCCCAGTTATGTAGAAATTAGCTTTATAGTGAGACTGAGTGGAAAGAAACACCAGGAACTTTCTTTTTTTTTTACTTTTACCACTAAGGTTTGCTCATACAACCCTCCTGAGGCTGCCATCTTTAACATTATCAGGCTAAAAACTGCTTCAATGGCTGTTTAGGTCTTCAAATGTTACATTTTAAAGACTATTTAGCTCATTTATAAGACAGGAGAGGGTCATTTAGTTGTAAAAATCATTTTAAATTCATACAAACATCATCAATATGCTGTTACCTCCAGCTTGTTCTGCCGTACGGACACAGAATCTGCAGAAATCTAAAGATCTGCAGTGAAATTCTTTATACCATCCTAAAAGAAATCATTAAAATCCACCTGAATTTCTAATTCCTTTGAATCTTTGGATGCTGCTCAGTTTTGTTGTGTTGTCTTGCTGTGAACAAATGCCATCGCATGTGTTTCTATTTGGACTGTTGAGGGGTTTTCATCGTACTTACAGAGCCCAGTTATGTAGAAATTAGCTTTAGAAACACCAGGAACTTTGTAGTTTCCTGCACAAATAACCAAGTACAGAACATTTCCTCTTTTTGTATATACTTTCCCACTAATGTTTGCTCATATACCCCGTCCTGAGGCTGCCATCTGTAACACTGTGTGGCTGTGTTTAGGTCGTATAATGTGACGTCATTCTTATTTCCTTTGTAATTACCGTTGTTTCTGGTGCTTCTATTAAGAATTCCTTCTTGAGATGATCACGGCCTCGAATGATCGCAGAATAAAAAGCGTCTGCTTCAGATTTTTCCAGATGAATTCCACGGACCGTCGGCTCATAATTCCATCCGCAGATGCTGCACTCGTCGTTGGTTCGTGCACGTTAACCTTATCTGCGGTCACACACACACACACACCGTGTTATTTACCGCTCCTCTCCTCCCCTGCGTTTGACAGAAATCTCCATAATTAGTTTGGCCGAGGCCGCTGCGCTCGTTTTTAATGGGGTGAAATGATTTCACCGCAGCAGCAGCGAGGTTTTGGAGAAGTTCAGCCGTCCACTCGATATCTCCAGACACTGTGTGTGTACGTGCACAGGGAGTGTGAGTGTGTGTGTTTTCTTTCCTTTGCATGAACGTATGCGCTGCTCTGTTCTGAATGTGATAATGACTTATTGATCTGGCCACTAATTAGTTTGTCACCATGGAGGCCTGATGGTTAGACGTTCCTCCTTTCTTCTCTCACTTTGTTGCACCTCCAGCTTTCATTCCTCCGACTGTCTTTATCCCATTTTTTCTTCTTTAACCCTCATTTCGTCCTGCGGGTCAAAACTGACCCGTTTTAAAGTTTGAAAATGTGGGGAAAAAATAGATTTTCACAGTGAAACTTCTGATGTCCACATTTTCAACATTTTTGGGAAATCTCTGAACATTTTTTGGTGGAAAAAAAGAAATGTTAAAAATGTTTCTTAAGTGAATGTTGTTAAAGAAAATATTAGAACTTTTACTGATATAAATGGAATCACTTTAGATATTTTTAGGATTTTTTTGGAAGATTTTTACTCATTTTTGAAAATATTTACAAGAATTTTCTTGCCAAATTAGGGGGATTTTTTTAAATAAAACTTTTAAGGGAAACTTTTAGGAATTATTGAAATTTTCTTCCTGAAGGTTTTGGAAATTTTCAGGAATTTGGGGTTTTTTTTGCAGAATTTCTGGATTTTTTTCAGACAAGGAAACAATAAATGAGGACAACATGAGGGTTAACTCCATCAGAACAGCAGACTGTTTCCTTGATGTGGTTGAGCTGAGATATCCCAGAGAAAGCAATCTGTCCTGTGTGATTTTTGTAGTCACCAGAGTTAGTTTGGTTCAGTGTTGGATCGTAGAAGTCCCATATCCTGCGTCTATCCCACTATTCTGCTCTTCACCATGTAATCGCCGTGAAGGCCACCAGACCCTGCAGATATCCTCAGAGATCTGCAGCTCATCCAAAATGATTCCTCATGAGGGAGAAGTTAGGAAGGAGCGATTTGCATCTATGATTTTATTTTATTCTTAATATTGTAGGTTTTGCACCTTGTGGGAGGGAGCAATGATTCAGAAGGTGAGAAAAGACTAGTATTTCATGAATTCTGTAATTTTCCCGGCATGATCAGCTGAGAACAGCTTCTCATTTCCAGTGATGATCTGGCAAGAGGCTCCAGCAGGAAGAAAGACAACAAATCAACAATACATACAGAAAAAAGGACACGCAAGTGTTTGAACAGATTAAAAACAGCCTAAATGAATGCTGCAGTTCAGTGAAAACATTCAGCGGTCAGCTAGGGTCTGCTGCAGCTTCTGATTAAACATGGAAAGAGATGGACGAGGCGACAGTTTCAGACATTTTTTGAAGGGAATTATAATCGATTGCTGCAGCAAAGCGAAAGGAATTCCAGCCAAAGACGGTGAAATTTAGTAGTTGATTGTACAGTAAACAGTACACTGTTGATGCTTCCCTTCAAAAAATGCATTTAAAACTAGTTTCTGCACATTTCTGGTACTATCTCTTGCTAAATAAATAATGTTTACACCTGTGCAGTACTTTTAGCAGCAGTAAAAGTGATAATAAACCTCTACTTTAGTAAAGAAAACAGTTATAACATGTGCGATGTAGTAAAAACGAGTGGTGTCCACTGCTTAAATCCAGTCTTTCTGCCCTCTGAAGAGGGAAACCCAGACGTTTACTGCGTGTGATGCATGACCGGCTGTTTTCTTCATGTAAAATAGATTGAAGGTTGAATCTTCCATTAAGCTGCTCTATTTTCGAGGCTCAGTGGAGGCGGTCTTTTCTGACCCTGAGGACGAGGAGAGTTTACAGGAGGGTTAAATAAAGCACTTTGAAAAATTAAGGCAATTCCCACTCTAAAAAATGGCCTATTTTGTTGGCGTTTGCGGCGACTGATGTGCTGTATTTTCTTAATGTCTTTTACGTGCACCCTTTTAGCTTATCTTCCCATTTAATAGCACGGAGTGTTCTCTAACAAAGTTGCTCGTGTTGAAGACTCTATATAAATAAGTGGAACTGACCTTTCCGTGGCTCCCATCCACCTTGAACTCACTTTATTTTGTGTGTATGAAGTATTTATTAGGTTAGCTATGATTCACGCTCATCTCTGTGTACAGTATCTGTAGTAAAAGCTGCAGCTCTATAACTGTACCTATAAATACTGAGGAGCTCATTCTGTAAATGAAGCTGCATCAGGCGTCTCTAGACTAGAATAATGTGGATAAATACTGGAGCTGAACACTGAATTGAATCATTATCAGAATCACAGTATGGCCAAGTGCAGTATCCAGATCATAGGAGCTGCAATTTAAGATGAAATAAAGATAAAATGTGTCACAACACAGCTTTCTAAATGAAGCATTGTGGTGCTACGGAGACGCTGTGGATATAAATCACTCTCCAGACTGTTTACTAGAGACTGCAGGGAAAACTGCAGCATCACTTTTCTATTAGTTTCAGTGGAGAGATCACCTTTTACACTCAAATCTGTCACAATAACTGCTGTATGAATTCCTTCTGCAGCTCTAATGAGTATTTTCTTTTGTGAAAGTTGGTTTATGATCTTGAAACAAAGCTTGTTTCCTTTTGTTTGTTTTTTTCCTGATTAATTTGAGCCGAGCACATGGTTATTCCATGATCTCAGCATTTTAATACGAGGACACAAGAACAAATGTTGGTGTGTTTTAGGGGAAAAGGAGAATTAATTTCAGGGCAGCTGAAGGTCAAATATACTTTTTCTATGAAAAGTTACCAACTCAAGTTGTAGCTGCAACTCAGTTAGTTTTGTCCTCATTCCACTAATTAAAATGTCTATAAAGTGTCAGAAAATGGTGGAAAGAGGCCACATTTTTCCAACTTAATTGATTTGTCTGATCAACTGTCAAAAGTATGAAGAAATTAGAAGCTATAAAGATATAAAACTAGTAAAATATTTACTTTTACGAAACCAGAACCAGCTTGATGTATGACTTTAAAAATGAGGAATCAGCTCAGGAGCAGCTGAATAACTGATAACTCTTAATTTCCTACTTTTAGTGAGCAGGACATTCGATTGTAAAACCTCTCCATGCGGGATGAATGCTTCCTTCAGCTGCAGTCCGACTAGATGCTAAATATTTAGAAACAAGGCGTCATCTTTCATTCTAAAACCTGCTCAGGACGGCTTTTATTCATCAGACCTAGCAGGCAGGAACTGGTGCAACCAAACCGCTGCATGTGTGGAAACTTCTTTCTCCCACTGGATCTGTGTGTGTGTGTGTGTGTGTGTGTGTGTGTGTGTGTGTGTGTGTGTGTGTGTGTGTGTGTGTGTGTGTGTGTGTGTGTGTGTGTGTGTGTGTGTGTGTGTGTGTGTGTGTGTGTGTGTGTGTGTGTGTGTGTGTGTGTGTGTGTGTGTGTGTGTGTGTGTGTGTGTGTGTGTGCGCTGTTGTCTGATTCCTCTAAAGGAGATTAATGAAAGGACTACAAACAGAGGAGGAGGGGACAGACGGAGGGAGCTGACGGCTTGTAGTGATGCTAGGTGTGTGTGTCTTTGTGTGATTGTGTGTGTCTTTGTGTGTGTGTGTTGCTCAGGGAGTCCTCTGTGAAGTCCATTCATGCCCTGCTGAATGGAATTCTTTCTCTCTCTGGTTTTCCCTTTTTTTCACGTTTTGCCTCACAGACTGACTCTCTCTCTCCATCATCTGGTAATTCTCTCTCTCTCTCTCTCTCTTTTATGGTTTTCTATCCGTCTCTCGCTCCACATTCCTGCTGTCCTGCCTGTCACAGCCTTATGTCTGTGATGTCATTCAGGACAAAGAAGCCAAGCTTGCCTGGAATGTGGACCGACTGAGGGAGTGGGAACGAGTGGGAAAGAGTTAAACGTGGAGGGAAACGGCCAGATAAAACGCTAAATGTCATGAAAATGTCAGCACGGTCAATGGCACCAGATGGACAAACGACGAGTTTATTTGAGTGTCCAGAAATGTCCCCAGCTTGGAATAGTATGTGTCTCGTCTCTGGGAAACTGGAAGTCTAAAAATAGATAAGTTAGTTAAATTTCCAAAGTGGTGAGGTTTATCTCCTCATGTTGGAAACCATTGAAAGTCGACTTGTGTGGCATTTTTTCATCCCCTCCTGATGTTTCATTGAGGTGTTTGACATTATTTATGCTAAAGAAAAAGGACATTTTGCAGAATTTGAGCTCAGGATGTCCGATATCGGCTTTTTTGCCGATAACCGGCATGCCAGTACTGTCCAATTTCCGATTCCGATATCAACCAATTCCGATATCTGTGGGCTGTCAAACCCTCCTGTTGTCCTCATTTACAGGCAGCAAAAAATATTGTTTCCACATCTGAAAAAAATCCAATAATTCAGCAAAAAAAATTCCCCAAATTTCTGAAAATTTGTCAAAACCTTCAGGAAGAAAATTCCAATAATTCCTTAAAAGTTACCCTTAAAAGTCTTTTTTTTTTTTAAATCCTCCAAATTTGGCAAGAAAATACTTGTGAATATTTTTTAAAAATGAGTAAAAATCTTCCAAAACAACCCTAAAAATATCTAAAGTGATTCCATATATATCAGTAAAACTTTTATTTTTTTCTTGAAGAACGTTCATATAAAAGATTTTTTAGTGAATGTTCTTAAGAAACATTTTTAACATTTCTTTTTTTCCACCAAAAAATGTTCAGAGATTTCCCAAAAATGTTGAAAATGTGGACATCAGAAGTTTCACTGCGAAAATATATTTTTTATCCACATTTTCAAACTTTACAACGGGTTAATTTTGACCCACAGGACGACACAAGGGTTAAACTAATTCTAGGTAACATCTCATATCTCCTGTGGTGGAATTAACACATCAGGCCTGATTTTATTGTGATGCCCCATTGGATGCATTCTCAGATGCAACAAGGCTTTCAGATGGAAACATTGTCTGTGCAAAATAAGAAAATACTTCAACTTAAGTCAACCAACAGTTCACACTCTCCCGCTCTCTATGAGTTGGTAAATGTTGGCAAAATCCAGGGCATTATTTTATTGTTTTTAATGATAGGCAAAAAATTGTTACTAGTACTGACTGATATTACATTTTATACCAATATCGGGTCGTTAATATTAGACATCCCTAATCTGAGCTGCTGATGTTGGAGGTAACTGGAGTATCTCTGACAATAAGCGCCCTTTTTCCATAGATTCTTGCTGGTAGGTTTTGATGACACTCATGGATATTGACGCCTCCTGTGGGTGGGATGGAGATTATGTGTGGGTGGCGGTTGAGTTCTGGCTTATAAACCGCTTTTATGGTTGGAAAAAAGTCATCCCAAGATAGATTTGGCTCATCGATTAAGCATATCGGTTCAGACGAGTCGGGTCAAATAGTGCCAAAGCAGCAGAATAAGTTGTAGAAATGTTGCAGACCGTAGGCTGTAGTCACAGATCCACCTTCTGTTTGTCCTTCTCTCAAACACACCTCGCTGTCAGTCATTAGCAAACTGCAGACATTTGGTGGAATCTGTGAACTGAGGATCCACTGCTCGGATCAGCTGCTACACTTCTACATAATCCGAGGTCATGGAACTCCAAATGGACCTGTTAGTGGTTTTAATCAAAAACATGAGAAAACCAGGCCTGAATAAACTCTGCATAAAATATCGAGGTGTTTACTATGAGAAAATAAATCAGAAATGCATTTGTGGAAGGAAGAGAAAGAAGAAAACTGGATAAAAATGGAATTGTTCAACTAGAAATGCTATAGCTAAGGAGTGTTGCAGGGGAAGTAGTGGACAGATCAGGTTCAGATGGTGGATTGATGCATAAATAAGCTCTTAAAGTGGGTCAGGTGGGTGTGGATATTAAAAACCCTTTTATATGAGTTCTGTAATGTTAATACCAACTGTGGCCACCATCTTTCTCAGCTCGGCTGCCACTTCCACCCGTACAGACCGCCCTCTAGTGGTTCAATACAGCATCTCATCAGCTTAGAAAAGAGGTGATGAGCATCTCTTTATGAGACATGACCTTTCTGAATCCTCAATACTCCACCAGTTATACCAGTTATGATGATTTTATCCATCAGTTTGACCCATTTATCAGCAGAAACCACAGGAAAGGAGGTAATGAAGGTCGCTCTAAACCATTAAAACCCAACGGCTGCAGTTTGCATCAGCATGGTTCCTCCAAACAGACTGATCAGACTTTAGATCATCATCAACTAGGATCCATGATAGAGAATTGAAGTTTGTTGTAGCTTCTTATTGTAATTACATGAGACGTGCAGAATACCAATCAGGAAGATTTTATTTTTTATAAATACACAACTTTTATTATTACATAGTGAGTAATAGAATAAGAACAACAGAATACATGACCTCAGACAGGGTGGTTGGATTATAGCAGGCACATAAAATAACAAAACAAACCGATGTTGTGTAGCATAAATCCCTGCAAAATCTAACCAAACCATTGCTATTATTTAATATTTTAGTGGCATGTAGATTGGAGTTCCTGACCACTCAGTTACTGAGCTGAGGAGCGTTAGTGATTGTCGGTCAGCTCAGGTCTTTGTGGAGTTACTATGGGACCAGATAGCGATGTGCTACCTATGTCAGGAATTATCTCACTTTCACAATGACGTAACCAAGATGAATGTGTTACGTTCCCATAACAAAGTCATCCATGAATGAGAAAAATGCATTGACAGATCTTAAAAAATGTAAAGGTCAGTTTGTCTAGAAGTTGGGGGTCAGTTTCCTCCTCACTTCCTTTAGCTGCGTGTTGCCAGGCAGAACTTCCTTATGGCTGTTTGGGAACTATTTTGATCCTCGGGGGAAATGAGTGGCAGCGGTCTTTCTTCTTACGCTGCGCTGGTATGCATGTTCTCACATACCAATGCTGTCGTTTGTGTGCACGAGTGAATGAATGAATATCGAACATAACAAAGTTCCCAAGGCTGTCAAGCCGGCGGGTGAATTAAACCGAATGCTGCCGTTAAAACGAATGAAGGACGCAGATAAACATGTTGACCGAGTTTCCCTTAATCCTCGGTTCAAGAGATGTCAAGGCTGGAAGGAAAGGGAAGGAGGTGTTGGAGAAAAGAGTGGAGGAAGAAAGAGGAAGAAAGCTTAATATGAGGCGAGATGAGGGAGCGAAGAGGAAAAATACAAACAAATCAGAGGCAAAAAGAAAGAGAAGAAAGAGAACGTCTATCAGGGGAGAGCAGAGAATCACATTTATATTCTGAGTCACTGTGTCCCAATAGAGGAATATTTATGTCTGACCGCACACACACACACACACACACACACACACACACACACACACACACACACACGTGTGTGCAGAGTGTGACCTCTCTACAGAGGCCTGTCCGTCAGACAGACATGCTGATGGATGAAGCTGTCACTGCCTGTGTGTCTCGCTTATCAAGCAGTCAAATAACCCTCTCTGTAGACCACACACACACACACACACACACACACACACACAGCTATACACATCACGGAGGAACCTGCAGAAAGGAGGCAGCAGCAGAGCAGATAGAAGGCGAGCCGTAAAGGTGGTGAGAGGAGAAAATGTAAGAAGAGAGGCTGCAGGTTTTTTTCTTTTCTATCTTTCCCTCTTCCTGAGCTGACCACCTGCCAGGATTGTCAAAGAAACTCAGCGATTCGGTTTCATGTTGATCAGAAAGAGAACAACAGAGGCAGTGGAGCCTCTGGCCTGTGAGGCGTAAACGTGGATTTATCCCAAACCAGCCCTCGTGCACGAGGATCGGCTTCTGCTCCAGTCAGCAAAACGCTATAATATGCTTAAGGGAGATTTTTTCTTTTTTTGTTTGAAGTTGAAAGTAGTGAAAGTGATAACAATTAGAAATTCAGTAATGGCGTTACAGTTATTGCTTCAGTAATGCTGGAGTGCTTCAGAGCTTTAGGAGGAACTTGTTCTGTGTCCAAGAAAGAAAAACCCTCTTCAACTCCAGATAAATGCTTCAGTCTATATTCAGCCATCAGTGGACTACTAGGGTCAGTCACCTTGGCTAAGCAAGTATCAGTTCATTTATTCAATAAAGCCAGTAGATAGTACATAAGTCTGGTGTTTATACCACATACAGAAAATATATTATGAGCTGCAGAAGATTTGTTGTCATTTAAAAGTGTGATTGCTGGAGCTGGTAAACTACTTTTGCTTTAAACAATCTAATTACTTATTTTACTTACTACAACTACCACAATTAGTTCTTTACAGTTTTTCAAATAACTTACCCAACAACCATCAAAATTTGTCAAAATAAACAGAAAATAAAGTGTATTTGGTTCTGAATTCTCATTATCAAACTGAAATCACGGCAGCTGCTCTGAAAATCCCAAAGTTCTCCTGCTTGAAATATCAACCAGAAATCAGAAAATCTGAGTTTAAAGGTAGTAGTTGGAGTTGCTGAATTGCTCATTTCATAACATTTACCACCATTAGAAGCTTGAGAAACTGCATAGCAGGTACATATAACGTCATCCCATGAAGGCGAAACTAAAGTAACTCCAGTTTTAGAATGAGATTATTGAAGGTAGAAAGGTTTCATTCATTTACAAATCCACACCCATAATTCTCTCAGATTTCTCTCTCTTCACTTTAATGGCTTTTATTCATCATAACTCAGTTTACACATGAGACAGCAAAGCAGCTCTATTACTGCAGGACTGGATTCAGGTCCTCTCAGGGAACTTCACATAGGAAGGTCAAATATCTGAGAATATCACAGTATAGAGAGGAACACAACAAAGATTACCTTTGAAGAAGCATAGGAAGATAAAACTCACCTTTAACAGGTAACAGAGGCAGACCTAGCTGGCGACATATGATAGTGACACATACATGTATGGAGAGAGGTGCTCAGGGCATCATGGGAAGTCCTCCAGCTGATAGAAGTATATATCTATAGCTAAGATCTAAGTCAGCATCACCTGCCCTGAGCTTTATCAAAGAGGAAAGTTTCAAGCCAAACCTTAAAGTAGAGAGGGTGTCTTCTCTCCAGACCCAACCTGGGAGCCCATTCAACAACAGAGCAGCTGGTAACTGAAGGATCTGCCTCTTATTCTGCTTTTTGAAGCTCTGGGAACCACGACTAGGCCTGCGGTCTGAGAATAAAGAGCTCTGTTGGGATTATTTGGTACTATGAGGTCTTAAAGATGTGACGGAGCTCGGTCATTAGAGGCTTTTTATGTTCGGAGAAGGATTTTAAAATCTATTCTGGATTTATCCGGATGAAGAAAAGCCAGTCTGGGTTCAAATATGAGCTCTCTTGCTAATTCCTGCTGGATAATTTGGACCTTTTGGACTAATTGTGTCCTTATATCACCATGATTACCATGTTGAGTCATGTCTGCGTTGTCGTTAGATCACCGATTTATCCCGCAGCACAATGACCTGAAATCAGTTTATAAAACAACCAGCCTGCACTTCCTGTTCCTGTGCCTGCTAGATTATGTATGTTGTCTTTAAAGTGACCCACCGTGAGCGATGCCCGGTGGAAATGGTGAAGCTTTTTCCAATTTTCCAAGCGAGTGTTTCTGGGGAGAAGAGGAGTGAGTCTCAGCGTGCTCTCATCCTCCCTCCGCTAGCTGGCATGACGCTGTGTGTGTGTGTGTGTGTGTGTGTGTGTGTGTGTGTGTGTGTGTGTGTGTGTGTGTGTGTGTGTGTGTGTGTGTGTGTGTGTGTGTGTGTGTGTGTGTGTGTGTGTGTCCTCATATGCATGCCTGTGTGGCTCACCCACTCAGCAGTAAATTCTGTTATCCTTGGGGGTCCGGCTGTGCGAGGATTACACTGGCATCCCACTCTGGTTTTAAAATACAAACAAACACAGGTACACACACACACACACACACACACACACACACACACACACACTGAAAAACACACACGTTCCAAAGTGTACCTGCATGACACACACACGCACAGCAGCCAGGCTTTGCTACGGCTCCGCTTTTCAATTTTCAGCTCAATTACATTCCACTGTTACCTATTCTAAACCAAGATCCCTCTTTTCCCCCAGGACACACACACACACACACACACACACACACACACACACACACACACACACACACACTCATTTAACGGTCCTGCATCCCACTTAAGCCTGAGATGGTGTGGCCTCCTCAACTTTCCCTGAGAGTGAGAATCATTTGGTCCTGAGACAGTTCCTCTCCTCAGAACTTTCTCTTTTTACTCCTGTTTCTAGTGCGATTTAACACTAAACGGTACGAATGTGAACTTTTACTCAGCAGTTAATGAAACTACAGCACAGCGAGCTCAACCTTTATATCGGTGCACCAAGAGCGCCCCTTCAAGGCCGGAGTTAAACCCACTGATCCTCCAGGAGAAGGATGGATGACAGCTCAGCAGGTCACATCAAAGTTCATTTAATGTTAATGTCTGCAAACCACAGCTCTAAGAACAAACAGTCATAATCATACCTCCTGTCAGCCGCTCTGTATGAAAAACTATGACAATAAATGAGAGAATGTGTTTTTAATTCTCAGAACTTCTTTCATTAAAACACAGCCAGAAGTGCAGCAATAGTGTGTTTTTTTTCCTTACATTTTAGTCTGTTTTTAATCCAATCCTCACAGAGCAGCTGCTGTCACTGCATGGCAACAGGAATACATGGTGTCAGTAAACATCAGTAAACATCAATAAACATCAGTAAACATCAGAAAACACCAGAAAAGTTGTGGTGTAAAAATCAGCTTTTGCACCATTTGTTCTGCTTTTATTTTGAAGTAATCTTTTTCTAATCTTTACAAATGAGTCTAAATGCACATATACATGCACACACATGCATGCACACACGTACACACACACACACACACACACACACACACACACACACACACACACACACACACACACACACACTCTCTCCGGTCCTAATAGCATTGCAGGCGAGCGTACAAAAGGAACAAACAGCCATGTAATGTGGCGGTTCTCTCTCATTGACACTGGGCACTGGAATGCAACACTGAGGGGGGGGCATGGTGTGTGTGTGTGTCTGTGTGTGTGTGTGTGTCTGTGTGTGTGTGTCTGTGTGTGTGTGTCTGTGTGTGTGTGCCATCCTGTCAGATTAGCCTAATGATTAGCATTACTGAGAACTGACAGCAAGAGGAAGGAACAATAAGTGTCATTTATCCTCCTTTTCTCTGTCTTGCCCACTCACTCGCTCTCTTTCTTTTTCTTTTTTTTTTGCTCTGTTCCTTTTGCTTTTAATCTCTGACCCCCACCACCCTTCCTTTGCTCCCTCACCCCAACATCTCCCCCATCTTTCCACCGTCTGCCCGCCTGCCTCTTATTTAATGGTTTTATTCCCATGTGGAGTCGGAACGTCTGAGTAAAAATACAATAGAATTATTGGTGCAAATGTTTCCTCTCACTAGAATAAGTCCAGAATGACAAACACATGGTTCTGCATTAAAAACAGCCTGAATGATAAAACATAATGACAGGTTGCTGTAATATGGTTGAAGCAATGACTGCCAATGAAGATATTTGTAATCGGAAAAGCAAGCGCCGTCGGAATCGAGGCTGAGGTCAGTTGATGATTTGAACTCAAGAGCGACACGAAAAATGGAGTGAAAGAGGTGGAGATGAGGAGATGATTAGGGAGAAAATGTTGGGTATAAAAGTGGATGTTTAAAGAGAAGATGCTGTGGTTTTATCCCCTGCATCCAGCCTTCCTCTCTGACAGAAACTGTTGGTCTTCTGCTGTATCTCCAGCGTACGATGCTTTAAAACATCTCCCTTCTTTAACCCTCATGTCGTCCTGCGGGTCAAAATTAACCCGTTTTAAAGTTTGAAAATGTGTGGGAAAAAAATATTTTCACAGTGAAACTTCTGATGTCCACATTTTCAACATTTTGGGGAAATCTTTGAACATTTTTTGGTAGAAAAAAAGAAATGTTAAAAATGTTTAAAATTTTAACATTCGCTGGATTTTGGTTGATTTTTATCTGAATGTTCTTAGAGAAACATTCTTAATATTTCTTTTTTCCACCAAAAAATGTTCAAAGATTTCCCCAACATGTTGAAAATGTGGACATCAGAAGTTTCACTGTGAATTTTTTATTTTTTTTTCACATTTTCAATCTTCAAAACAGGTCAATTTTGAACCACAGGACGACACGAGGGTTAAAACATAGAATCCACTTCAGGAGGAGGAGTTGGCTGAAGTCTAACATCTAAAAGTAGAAAAAGAAGTCCTTCTGCATGGTGTTAACCCATCAGTCTGATGCAGGTTATTCTCCTGCTTGTATATGTTTCTGCTGAATCCAAACAGCGCTCAGAGGAAGGAGGATAGGTGCGATAAGAGCGTCCTGTTGTGGTTGTGTCTGGACCAGAACGCTGCTGAGGGAATGACATCACTGCTTGTTCTTTTATTGAACCGTGTAGACCGACTCGCTTTAGCTCTCCTCCTTCGCCTGTTCTTGTTTCCAGAAGTGGAAAATCTGGGATTTCTCTGTCAAGGATGAAGGAATTTTAATTTTATGATTGTGCTGTCGGCTTTGGAGTCATCATGACGCCTCCTTGCCACCCAGCATCCTCTCAGCACCCTGAGAAGATGTTCAGGGATGGAACTGCAATTTA